>CAXIWW010000849.1:75000-93782 GCA_964036315.1 Acanthosepion esculentum | reverse complement strand
ACCGGCATGCATACTCAATAAAAATTGGTGAGCACATTTTCTCTATTGTTTTCTCTAGCACACAGGCTAGTAAATGAAATACATGCTGTTTAAAACAAACTGAGTGTCTACTCAAATATGGGTATCCACTAAAAAGTAATATATATTGATGTTATATACTTTAAACATTATTATAGTGGATACTTGTATTTGAAATAGACATCCCATTTTTATTTTTACCGTATTTATTACATCTGTTGGCCTATGCACTTGAGAAATCTCGATATTGCTCTCCAGCAAAAATCAAACCTGTGTCCCCAACCTGTAGGAGAAACCACAGTTTGATCCAGTGATTTCCCACTTATCTATGAAGAGTATCACAGTATGACAAGGCTCTGTTTTTCTCTTTTTAAGGAAAGCACTCTCTCCTCACTAATAAAGAAAAGAGTAAGCAAATGAGGAAACTTCTTTCCTATAAAGGCAGTAGAATTAATAAAAAAAAAACATTCTGCTTGAATTATAATTTAATTTATATCTTAATTATTCAAGTATATTAGAGTTTCTATATTCTGAATTGCTGTAGATATTGAAAGAAAAAGGATGTTTTATAATATTATACAAAATAGTAGTAATTTTAGTGATAATATTAAGTGTACTTTTTCTTTGAATATCAGATGAAAATATTGGCTGACTGTAATGCAAAAATAGCCACTGGTAGAGTGTGAGTCATCCATGTCCAACTGAAGCTAATGAAAGAACCAATCTTTATGAGGCACCCTATGAAATATAAACAGAAAGCAGCAGCTTGTTCATACTAAGTCTCTAGTGCTAGTAGCAGACTTAGTACTATCAGTAAAGTAATTAAATTCACTTTGCAATTCTCATGTTCATTAGCAAACTAGTTTATCAGTACTATCAGAAAAGGGTGGCTTTATTTAAGAACAAAGATTAATAGTTAATTATTAAATGTTTTTATTACTATAATGCATTTGTTTACATAAGTTGTTCTCAGCCCTTTCTTCCCCACCTCCCCTTTTCAAATATTTGTGCAGATTTCTGCCCTTATGCTAAAATTGCACTGGTAAATGGAGCATAGATAATGTCATGTGTTTATATCCTGTTGCATTGTTGCACCACTAATTACCAGATATAAGTTCTGGCAGAAAATTAAATTATTTTACTGCGCTCTTAAAATCATAACACTTACCATGGTCGGTGCAAGGGTCTCATGCCCCTTCCCATCGAATCTATTATACGGGACCCCACTCTACTACATCTCAATATTCATAAGGTAGTATTCATATAAAATACAAATTGTAACCTAATAATACCCAATAATGGATCATATGCAATATAGGTGAACAATTCAACTAGAAAAAATGAAAATAAAATGTATCTAAATACAAATTAAAGACATGTCAGAATAGATCATTCCATCTTAAATAAATCAACAATGTTTTGCGGCCATTTTTAACATAGACTTGAAATTTTTCTTGTTAAAAAGTTGAATAATTTTAACACATTCAACATTATGGATAAAAAATACTGAATTTTATATTCCGTGTTTTTTGACACTTAGCATGAGCAAAATAAATTTATGGATTTGGACAAAAAAAAGACCCCAGAATGTTGTCAAAATCTGTAAAAGATTTTTCCTCTTTTAATAGTCAGTTCTGCTTAGTTTAATTTGTCACATATATAAATGTAGGTTGAAAAAAGCTAAGATAGTGAGCCCAGAGCCCCCAATCAGGCCTCGTTTTCCCCCCTTCCAGGAAAGGTGGTTCAGGGGTAGTATGCACTGGCCCTGAAACTTACTCTTTTGAGAGTTCATAGTGCCACCAAGGCATTACCACCTATGTTGAAAATCAATGGTTTAAATTTTCAATGTCAAAAGTACATTATCTACTGATAAATTTGACCTTTCTACTCTAAACATTTTAATGAGTTGATTTGTTTTTCTTAATTGAGTAAACTATTGGTTATTAAAACTCTATTACAATATCAGTAACTCGCAAAGACTGCTGTAGAATGAGTAATTGCAATAAAGGCCAACCAAAATTAAGATGAAAAAAATACTATTCAAAAATAAACAATTGACAATGCTATATAAACAACAAAAAATAACATGAAATATGGAAGTGCTAAGAAGGCTTCTTTTCTTTTTTTAATACCATATCCTTTCTTGTTGTAGGTGATCATAGCTTTCCAGAGACTCCTTTTTCTCTATCATCTATGAATTGCCATGACTTCTTAGGAAAAATAGTAGAATGGTTTCTTGATGGTTTTTCCATGGTTTTGAATTCAGAGTTGTCCTTTTCTTAAATTGGCTGCCAAACAAGACTAGAGAGCTTACTATCCTCTACTATTTAACTGCAAAGGGGGCTGAAGAAATGGGTTCATGCCTTTCGTAAGGGTATTCATGCAAATGTTATCTTTTTTTTTGTGAATCTGCAATGTCTCTAACCTGGCATCTAGGGTTCAGTCATTTTCCCACCACTGTAACATCGCTTCCCTGTGACTTTTCTACAAATATTTTCATGGTAATTGTTCTGATGAACTTTCCTCTTTGATCTAGTCAACTGATTTTTGTGCTACGATTAAAGATTGTTGGATTTTGTTTCTATTGCTAACACTATTTTGTTTAGTTTATTGTATATAAAATTGTAATCATTTTAAATATTCATTGGGGATTCATTTTTTTAAAATTGTTGCCCCCCCCCCCCCCGACAAATTGTACATATGGTAGCTACTTAGGACTTCATAGAGACTTTGAGGTATTATGGTGGCTGTAGTAAGAATGGTAAGTAAGAATATGTTGTTTTATTCTAAGGAATACTGTGGTATATTTGGGTCAGTAATTGTGTCTAGCTATGTTTAAGTCTTCCCCTATCCCCTTTTTGGCCTTGTGCCACATTTTTGTATTCTCAAAATAAGTATTACTTTCCTCTTTGACACCTAGACTTTAGGAATTTAAGCACAGGTCTCATCATGTTACAGCTGAAATGGCTAGTTGTAACTGTAAGTTCTATGCTAACAGTTTCTTCTCTCACTTGCTGATCTCTCTTTCAGCTTCTTGATTTCCAGTTTTTGAACTCTGTTTGCTGACTCCACCTTTCTTGATGACAGCCATTACAGTACTCACAGATAATGAACAATTGACTAGACAAAATAATGAAAAACTTTATATGGTTAGATTGTATTTTCTGTAACTGTTAGATATAGTAGTTCAAATGCTGAAGTGGCTGTCATCCACATAGATTTATTAAAGCAAAAGAAATGCAAGTCTGTGTCTCACCAAGAGTTTAGGGTGGGCATTAACTGAGCAGTACTAAAAATAAGAATTAGATATTATATCCCTAGATATGGGTAGCTGAATGAGAACAGTTTATCCGTGTAGATTAATTAAAAGGAAAAATTTGTAATTCCCTGTAGGTTACCTGGTTCACTATACACCTGATGAAAGCTGGAGGGCATAATAGCCGAAATGTTGATAACAACAACAAAGATGAGGACAATAGTTCAAATATAAATAGTGGAAATAATAATACCTCATCCCAGGAATTCAGACAGAAAGCGTAATATTTTTTTTTCTCTGTTTTAACTCAACTGGCCTTCAGGAAAATCTTGTTGGATGTAGTTTTCTTGTTAGTCTAGTATATGAATTATACCTGATTGTCATGGTTCTTTTTAGTATTTACAAACCTCAACTTAGTAAAGTGTATGACTAAATGTTAGGGTGGGAGAATAAAGTGAGTATATTTGTTATGCCAATAGTTCAGAGAGGAAATCAAAATCTGACATTTTACCTCGGCTCAGACTCGGAACTCCTGTTCCAATGATGAAAAATGTGCCTATTTCAGCTACAACACAGGCTCAGTGTTTCTTAATGCATGTTTTCATTTGAACAGCTTCACAACCGGGTTACTTTTTATCAGTATGGTTTTGGGTTTACCACTATAAACTCATTCCAGAAAGCCTTGTATTTTCTATGTGCATAAGATTTTGCTTCTTGTGCTGTAAAGTTCAAACTTATAGCTCCATTTTAGAGTACCAGCAAATTGAGCACTGTAATATTTGGATAATCTTGGAGGCATTATTTACATTATTCGGACTATTGTCCTCATCTTTGTCGCCATATTTATTATAACGTTTCGGCCGTTGTACGCTCCGGCCTTCTTCAGGTGGTTGGAATGTCGAACTGAACCACCTGAAGAAGGCCGGAGTGTACAACGGCCGAAACGTTGTAATAAATATGGCGACAAAGATGAGGACAATAGTTCGAATAATGTACATAATACCTCATCTCAGAAATATAGACGACTCTTGGAGGCAATTAAATATAGTAATTTTATTTTTTGGTGTATAATATAAGCATAAGTATGTTGAATAACTTATTCTGTATAGTAAACACTTGGAACTGGCTGACAATAATGTTCACAATAAATTCCTTTGTTCTGGAACTGCTGCTGAGGTATTTCCCTGACATAGCAAGTTCAGTAATAATTATGTTACGCTGTAGAAGGTGTAATTTAATTTTCCTGCTTTGGTAACAAATTTTAGTTCTTTATATTTTCACAAGGTGGCAGTGTTTATACAGTAGTAAATGTGGTTTCAATATCCCTTGGTAAACAATATCCTGACATTTAAAAACGGTGACACTGATTAAGAAATATTCTAAATTTACTTCTGAAGAGCTTTGACGTTTTTGTAAGTTTTGGGTTTGCTTACATTGGCAATGAATCAGATTGTGATTCATCTGAACTTATAGATGATGTGATGAAGGCAGTTAAAGCAATGATTGTTCTGGGGCAGCTAACAAAAGATTTTGTCAATAGGATTATCTTGCACACATTGGTAGTATGTAAGAAGTGGAGAAAGTGTCTTTTTTCATTCACATTTTGAGGTACTGCTGCTGGAACTTGCTACCCCCTCTCAAAGCATTAAAAGCATAAATCTTAGTCCCCTCCCCCTGATAAATTGACATAGAGAGGTCAGGAGGACAAGGAGGAAGTACAAATAGCTTTAGGGACCACCATACCATCAACATCATTGGGACAGGCCTGTACATGCAACATCTGTGTTTACTTTCTCACACATTGGACTTTATAGTCACATGTGATGCTGCAAGAGTCTGACACTTGAGCACTGGTAATCAATAGTCTTCAGAAATTGATTCTGACAACAAAATAAATAGATTGAGTAGAAAGTACTCAAAATAATTCACCATTTAAAAAAAAATTTTTTTTAAGAGCTAAAAATATTTTTTCATACATACATACATACATACTGTCATGAAATTAAGACTTAGAGAAAAACATTTTTCTCTTTCTTTTTATAAACATGCACTGCAACTTTCAACCACTGATAGAAAATCTTTGTAACTTTTCTCTCTATTTATAGCTATTTTTAAGTATGCTTAATTAAGCTACTTTAATTGTATGAATTAGTCTAATACCTGTCCTCAAACTATGGTGTATTTAATTTCTGATTTAGATTCATCCTTTTAACAATTCGAAGAAGGAAAATTTGTGTTTTTGTTCATAGGGTTTTTATTTATTTATTAGCTTAAAAGCCAACTTATCAGATAGCATTTAAACTAACTCCTGCAGAGGGCTCTTGATTGGGCTTTCATCACAATAGGTAGGGAGGAGTAGATATGATAGGCAACAATAAACTACAGAACTCAAAATTGATCACTGCATTTAAGTATTGCTTTAATATTTATGCTTACCTCTTAAAAGGTCAATGATAATTCTTCTGCCACCACTTAATTTAAAGACAGTTTGATGTACGTAGTTCCTTACTTTTTGTGCAAACAATTATTTTTATTTCATGAGTGACTTTCTTTATTTTTTTATTTCCAAGTTATAAAAATTGTTAATGCACAAAAAAAATTTGTCACAAAAAAACATGTAAAAAAAAAAATTGCTGAAAACATTCACAGTAATGAAAACTTGGGAATCCAAAAGCTCAGGATTGCAGGTCCAGATCCAACCCAGAATGTTTTTAATTTGCTCACAGAATCAGCCTGATTCCAAAATTGTTTGATATGTTGGACTATGGCCTCTAGGAGTAAAGTTGAAAAAATGTGACACACTGACATTCACATTTATTATATAGATATTTGTTAAATATATTATATTTATATTTATTTATGTTTAGTTATATTTAGTTATATTTATCTTTAGTTATATTTAGTTTTGATGATTATTATATTATGCACAGTGCTTGGCTTGACTGAAAAGTGATTCTAAAATAAGGCCTGGGAAGTGTGTTGGGCCAAGAACTTTTCAGCACCTCCCTCGTGTTAGTATCTATTTTGTTTTAATCTTGTAAAAGAGCACTAATTTTTACATATTGATTTTATTTTATTTTTATTAAGACGGAACAACTATCAAATGTTATCAGTTTTTGACTATTTACTTTTATCTCGTATATCCATAGCCATTTTAGAATGTCATTTAAATTTTATTTTAACATATTTCCTATATACAAGTCCTGTTTGTTCATGGATATATTTTTTAATTTTATTCACTTTTTTCAAACTGACTATAGCATTTTAGAAGTAGTTGGGTTACCATGGTAGGTAATAACTTTTTTTTTTTCAGATTTTTATAATATATATAAAATATATAGTATTAATGGATTTTTATATTTTTAATCTGAGCTTTTTATATTACTTCAAAAATATGTTTGAAGTTATATATAATGCTCTGCTTACATAAGCATTATATATATATATATATATATATATATATATATATATATATAATATTTTATATTTTTAATCTGAGCTTTTTATATTACTTCAAAAATATGTTTGAAGTTATATATAATGCTCTGCTTACATAAGCATTATATATATATATATATATATATATATATATAATATTTTATATTTTTAATCTGAGCTTTTTATATTACTTCAAAAATATGTTTGAAGTTATATATAATGCTCTGCTTACATAAGCATTATATATATATATATATATATATATATATATAATATTTTATATTTTTAATCTGAGCTTTTTATATTACTTCAAAAATATGTTTGAAGTTATATATAATGCTCTGCTTACATAAGCATTATATATATATATATATATATATATATATATAATACTTATGTAAGAGGAGAAAAACATCAAAGAAATAAAACTTTTAACTATACAACTGGTTTTCATGATTTCCACCTCACATACTAAGTTCGGATATTTCATATAAATCCTTTATCATCTGATTATGAGTTTTCTTTTTTTTTCTTTTTTTTTCTTTTTTTTTTTTTTTAAATTGGTGCTGTTTTTCAAATTCAAAAAGTAATTTATACTAATCTACAGAATATTTAAGATGTAAGAATATACAAGATCTATTTGAAAAGTATCCAGCCATTTTAAATATTTAAAGAACCGGTTGCACAACACTGATGTAACTTGGCAACCAATCATTGGGTGGGAGAGATACTCTCTGTGTGTGTGAATACTCATCATTGAGGGAGATGGCATTGAATAAGCCTGTTCTGTGTAACTGTCACACTCATCATGACAATGTATCTGCCCATTCTTTACATCTCATGCAGATTTTTTTGGCAAAGCATTACATCACTCAGGTATGTCATTTGAACCCCACCCTCCTGGCTTGCAGTCCAAATTTGGCTTCTTGTGACTTTTAGCTTTTCCCAAAGCTAAACGTGTTGTTGAGAGGAATATTTCAGATGGTGAAGATTATGACAACTCTGAAAGATAACTTTGTAAACTGTTTTGAAAAGTGTGAGGATGCTGGGATAAGTGTGAGATCTCAAAGGAGAGTATTTTGAAGTGGTGGGGAACTAAGGTGCCATTGCCTGAGGTATTTTTTTTTTTTATATATAAAATGACTAGATAATTTATGTAAAGTTTCCTGCATGCATAGCTTATGCAGACAGCTTCCTGTATGCGTAGCTTATGCGGACAGTTTTCTGCACACATAGCTTATGCGGACAGTTTTCTGCACAGGTTTTGAATTCAAGGGTATTTGCAGATAAGTGAATATAACAGACCCAACAAGAAGTAGAACACTGTTCTACAATTAACAATTCTGAGACAGTATCCGTTACACCACCCATACATCTAAGTTTACAACACCTCGTATTCCCAAGTGGTAACCCATGAGGTACTAACTATGCTCAGTGTTGCTTAACTTTGGTGATCGTATGGGAACCAATGTTGTCTGTAAGACATGAAGACCTGGATTCATACCTTTCCCAATGGTTTTCGTACAAAAGTGAATGTGATGAACTTGGTCAGAATTCAAACTCAGCTGTTATATTATCTGCACATCCATAGATTCCATATATCTGAATAAAAAACAAAAACAAATAGCAGTTCCTGTATAGAAATGTTTTTATAAGTTTAAATATAGTCCTTATACATCAGCAGCTTTAGCTGATAGGGATTTCTTCTGTAATATTTAAAAGCAAGGTTGACATGGTATTCTATACTAACTGATGGGATTAGAAAGATATGTATGAAAGAGATACTTTCTTGTTTTTCTTGAAACTTTATATAATACAGGTAAAGTGTAATCACATGCTCCACTAATAAAAAGCATTAATATTCTCTGGTGTCAAGAATACAGATATTAGTGTTGAATTTTTATGTCAAGATAATCCAGTTACTGTGTTGTTCTATATAATTATGAAACACAAGCAGCTATACAATGACAACTAGAACAAATATTGGTGTAAAATAGATATTCAAGGCAATTGACTTTTGTTATCTGATTAATAGATTCAGATAATTGGGAGATTTTTTTTTTTTTTTACCTGTTTTTGAATGTTTATCTTTTGATAAAGTATCAGAGGCAAGGCCACTGCACAATTGATGCTACGTTAATGTATGTTTTTTAGCTGTAATTAACAGGTTTACTGTTACCTTGAGTTTTTTATTACTGGTAGGTTATCACAAAATTGAGTTGAACTAGATTCATCATTCTTTTCTTTATATACATTCATAAGAAACAACGCATCTTGGATAATTTGTGTTTTTTATTTTATATTTTTTTATTTAATTCCTAAAATAAAACATTTTCAGTTATTGGCTTGTATACACATACCATAGAAAAAAAAGGATAAATGATGGTAATATTTGATTTTTTTTTTCTTAGTAAATGCTTACTGATTACAAAGCCCAAGAGACACTCAAGGTAGAGGTTTATTGAGGGTGGTTCTTGTATGAACATATGAGGAGTACGTATGTGCAGAATATGAAAATATTTAGGATAGATAACAGTTGACCCTAAACTTAAAGAGGTTAATATTGTAGTGATCAGGAAAGTATCCTCTTGGGAGTCTGTTCCACAAAGTACCAATTAGTTATATTTTCTGTATGAGTGACTTAAGATTTTTAACAATGCAGTTAACTATTGTTTCATGGAAAAAAAGAATTTTGTTTTAAATCATTAAAAGTAAAAAAGAAGAAAAGAAAAAGTTTACACAAAGGATATAAAAAGCAATATATTAACAGTCTTTTATCATTATTTATTGATCAGATATTGTGTTAAAATAATATAAGGCATATTCTCAATTGACACACATTAGTAATACTATGTTACCATAACAACTGATATTCTATTGATATGCTATAGGAATCTGCACTCACTTCCTATTCATTGCTAAGAAACTGGTTCCCATATGAACACATTAAGCAGCATCAAGTCTGGTCAGTACCTAGATGGGTGACTGCTTTGAAATACCAAGTGCTTAGATGTACAGGTGGTACAATGGATAATGGCTTGGAACTGTTAATTGGAGAGCAGAGTTCCAATTCCAGACAGGTTCGTTATAGTCACTTATGTGGAATGCCCTTGGGAAAGATATGAATCCACCCCTTCTCCTCTCCCAGTTATGGGTTAATTAGTAAAACTTGTATCACAAAACAATTATCTCAATAAAAAATAAAAATTCTTATAATCTAAAAATATTTTCTGGCTTTAAATAACCTGTAAAAGATTAAGCCATAGAAAATGAATCAATCATTGCTAAAAAGTAGGAGATTTTCTGATCTATAAAGTCACATTGGGTTTATATTTCTAAGGAATTAATGAATTATAAAATCTGACATTATTTCTTATTGCACCAAATGTTGTTTTTAATGGATATATATTTGAGTAGACGCCTTATTTTTTTTAAAACAATGTGAATTACATCTACTGGCCTATGCATTTGAGAGACATAATAAAGTGAATGTGCTCTCCAGGAAGATTTGAACTTGTATCCTCCATTTTAGGAGATTGATCTGTCATGCTTTAGAGTGTTTGGACACAAAGAGTTTTCATCCTGGGTATGATGATAAACTATATCAGACAGCAATACCTTTGATCTGGGAGGTTTTGACCACGTTTTAATTGCGGTTTACCCTCACCTGGTGTGATAGCACCTGTTAGTGTCCCAGCTATGGGCAAATAGTTACCCCCCAAAAAAAAACTATGGCTAAAACACTATGAAAGTATAAAAATAGATTTCTGTAGTAAAACTACCAGCAATACATTTTTGTAAAAAAAAAAAAAAAATATTACCAGCAATACATTTGACTCTCAACGAAAACTCTCTTTACAAAAATATGTCAATGAAATCTGATCTACAAACTGATTTCTAACAAAGAATATATATTCTATTCATCCGAACCCTTCCTAAAAATCTTGTCAGCATTAAATAACCCATTAAGGTTGACTTGCTATAAAACAAAATAAACCAAACCAAACAAAGAGTCACAGTCTAGTAATATTCAAACTCTGCTGGAGAGTACATTTCCTTTTTATAAGTCTCTTGAGTGCACAAGCCGGTAGATGTAATTCACATTATTTAAAAAAGCCAAAAACAATGTGTCTACTCAAACATGTATATCCACAAATTTATTTAAATAACATTTTTATTACTTAGGTGATTGATGTTATATTCAAAACCATGACTCCAGAGTTTCATAGACAAACCATTTTATAATCATTCAGTCTACTTGTCAGGAGGGGTTTAACTTAGTGTTAGTCACTTGACAATCATTGTAGCATGAAATTTAAGTAGCAGTCTGAATTTTATCTATCTCTTTTTGAGTAGTGTTGCTGGGTAGCATATTTGCTCTGTCTTGATTATTTAGGCATTGAGCACTCTTTTACTGTTAAGTAGGTGTTTGTCTTTGATTTTTTGTTTTGTTTTCCATATCCTTTTTAGCACAATTTGCAGATCATCATTCCTCAATTGTTAGTAAGCAGTATGTATTGGAATATGTCTCTGGTGAGACTTCAACTCCAATCCTTTGGATAAAGAATGACAATCTGGCAGCTGCAATAAAAGTCAAATTAATAATAACTGACAATGTTTCCTCTAAGATTAAATATACTACTAGTATGTGTTAAAAAAAAAGAAAAACAGGATTGGCAAGCTGACTTCAAATTTCAGGCTACACATCTGTTACAAAAGGCATGAATCCATCTCTTCTCTCTCCAGCTATGGGTTAAATAGCAAGGTGGACTCTGCTTTCTAGCCTTGGATGGTACTGAATCTAAGAGAAAGAAAATTCTGGCTTCTAAATGCTGGAGAGTTATGACCAGTTACATTCTGAATTGGTTTTTGATTGATTTGTTTATGGCTTATCAACACTTTGTGGATTATTTTAAAGCTGAAAAACATTTTGGATTTTAAGAATTTTTCTCTTTTCTTTTTTTGGTGAGTGAATAATACATTAACAATTTTTTTGAAGAATTACAAGGGTTTTTACAGATACAATTTCTACTATTTAACTATAGCAGGATGTTTGAGATGGATTCATACCTTGCCCAAAGGTATTTGCACACAAGTGAATGTAACTGACCTGAAAGGAATTTCATGGCTCTCCGATTTCTCATTCTGAGCAGCTATCCATTACACCTTCTGAACATGTGTATATTTTAGGCATACAATACCTACATTTGACCGTCTTGGTTATGACAATAAACTGCATCTGCAGCCTTGGTAAGACAATAAACTACATTCAACAGTAAGGCGGTTTTGAGGAGCATGGAACCACCTCTTAATGGCTGGTGTTCCCAGGTCCATCCTGACCTGGGGTGGTAGCACCTGTTAGGATGCCAGCTATGGGCAAATAGTTAACCCCAAACTGGGGTCAAATCACTATGAAAGTGTAAAAATAATTTTTAATACTAGCAATACATTTTTGTAAAAAATTATTACCAGTAATACTTTTTTTGGAAAAAAAAAAATATATTACCAGCAATACATTTTTGGAAAAAATATTACCAGAAATAGTTTTTGAAAATAAAATATTACTAGCAATAAAAATCTTGTCAGCATTAAATAACCCATTGAGGCTGATATGCCGTAAAACAAAACAACCAAAACCAAACTACATTTGAAAGTAGTTTTGAACTAACATTTTTCTTTGTCTCACAAGGCTGGAAGATTACAAGTAAAGAGTATGTTACATTTGCTATTTTCAGTTTTACTTGAAGAACATTTTGAAAACATTTGCTTAACTTCAAAAAATGAAAATACACAAAATGGGAATTAGGCCAAAACTTTTGATTCCTTATATTTACGTATTTTCATTATCAAGGCAATATAAATTTGAGAATGTTCATCCAACCACCTGATGAACATTCATGAACATTCTTAAATTTACAAGCCTTGATAAATCAATGACATCTTTGACGTATGTAAACATGTGCAGCGTAATAAATCCTACATTGCCTTGATAAGGGCAAAACGCGTCAGCCAAGTATAGTTTTTCCTCTTGTCTCTTTTTATTCATTTTGTCTCTTCTACAGATACATTCCATCTGAGAATATTTACACACACACACACACACACACACACATGGGCAGCAACCTTTCTTTCAGACATGTTTTATTGAATATGACAGATAAGGAAAATTTGATGAATTCTTTTGAGTTTTTCTACAAGTTAATCAAAAAAGTCCTTGCTGTTTTTTATTTATTAGAAAAAAAAAGGTATACAGCAAATTTAACATACCTTTAATCCTCAAAGTAATCCCCATCAGCATTTAGAACCTTTTGCCAACATACCTCTAGCTATGCAATACCTTGGTAGTAAAAATCAGGTATCTTGAACTTGAAGATGTTTGTTAGTGCTGTCTGCATGTCTACCTCATTTGCAAAGGATTTCCCACAAAACTGGTTGTCCAAGGAAATGGAAGAGGTGGTAATCTGTCAATGCAAGATTCAGAGACTAAGGTGGCTGGCATAGTGTCTCCCAGCCAATAGTATCCCTGGCACTGCATGAAGCCTGGCATTGTCATGGAGGAACAGTACACCCTTGCAATTAACTAATACTGGCTCCTTCTGTTTTAGTGTCTGTTGCACATGTTCCAACTGCTGCAAATACAGGTTTGCAGTGATAGTTTGACCCATTGGTAGCATCTCATAGCGCGCTATTTGTCAACTAATCTACCAGATACAGAGCATGATCTTGCATGGGTGTAGAAGTGTTCTTGTGGTGTGAAGCACAGTGTTCGTGGTAACAACCAATGTCTGGCATGCTTGAGAATGAAATACAGGACCCACTTTTCGTCACTGGCACACTCTATAAATATGGATGCATTGCAGTGCCAAGAAAGCAACAAGAAACAGGCTGTCACTCATTGTTGCTTGTTGGCTTCTGACAGTGTGTGGGGTACCCACTTACTCAACTTGTACACCTCCTCTATGCAGGGAAGGTGAAGTTTGACAGTTTCATTTGAAACCTGGAAGTGGTCGGTAAGCTCACCACAGATTTGGCTGTTGTCCTCCACTATGGCTGCCTTCAGGGCCTCATTATCTAGAACCTGTGGCTAACCACTGTGGGGGTTCATCAGAAAAGGATAAATCTCCCAATCTGAGTTTCTGCAATCAATGCCTGGTGATGCATTCACTCACAGCTTTATCCGCCAAGGATAATTGGAGACTTGATTCAGATGTGGACAAGCCCACTTAAGTCATTAAGAAGGCAACCTTGAATGATCTGCTTTGACACCACCATATTTTCTTACCACTGCTTGAGCTATGACTGATGCTTGTGCATAACACACTTGCATTGGTCATGAGCAATGTCACCACCCCCACCACTTTCCCAGCACATGATGCACTCATTTGCATATCAGTGATCACTTCTTCCCACATAACGTAAAAAATGGCAAGGACTTTTTCAGTTACCTTATAGTATTCTTAAATTTTCAGGTTTGTTGGGTGTAAGGGAATGTGAAAAAAAAAATATTAGTTTTTCTAGTAAGGGAGTGTAAACATTGTCTGCAGTGTTTATTGCCCCAAACACTTTTAGCCACCTCTTTAACCATTTTCAAATGGCCAAAATTGCTTGGAACAATAAATACTACACTCCGTTACTAGAAAAACTAACATATGTATTTTTTAAGAATATTTCTCAAATTCCTTGTTTAGGTAATGCAGATTAATGTGCTAATAAACTTTGCTTTAAATAAATGCAGATATTTTTAAAAAGAAAAAAGTTCAGATAAAAATATGCTTCTCATATAGAAAAACTTGTAGGTTATTACCAATGTTTCTACTATTGAAATATTTTTAGGTTATTAGTGATGTTTCTACTATGGAAATATTGGCAGGTTATTACTGGTGATTCTACAATGGAAATATTGGCAGGTTATTACCGGTGCTTCTGCTAAAGAAATATTTACAGGTTATTACTGGCACTTTTACTGTAGTAATTCATTAGGTTTTAGTAATGTAATAATTTTGCCAGAATTAATTAAAACATAATTTATGTTATGTAAAAGTAAAATAAAACAATAGTCTTTCATTGGAAATAAGACTAGAATATTCATTGTGGGCCAGGAAAGGAATCGTTTTATGAAATGTATATGTAGCTGGCATGTAATAGGGTTTTGTGTTTGTTTTTTTTTGTTTTTTTTAATTTTTTTTTTAAATGCTTCTTTGTTCTAATGTGTAAGTACATGAAAAAAAGTTGGACTTGGTTGGTAATTGACTTCTATTATTGAAAACTTAAGAAATTGCAGCGGTGCACACATTGGCCAATGTCGTTTGATGAGGATTAAATGTTTTTTTTCCTGATCATAAAACCATGATTTTTAATGTAGAATTTTTTTTGAAAATACACATGTGCTTCTCTTTTGAAAAGCTTCAATAAGCCTAACAAATATCTGTCACTTTTTGAAAAACTCAGAAATGATTTTTTTTTTCTTTCAGGTTTTTTTGCATCACAGATTTTAGTTTCTACACTCTGTGTTGTCTTTTTGTAATGACCACACTTCTTATTGATGTCTTCATGAATAAAATATGGGTGAAAATTAAATGTGAGTAACTTTTTCCTCTTTATATCTTTTCACAATTATGAACTTAAAAAGTCTTTCTAGATTAAAAGTATTTTTGCCTTATGTTATTCATAATCTATATAGTGGTTTAAAACAATTATTCACACAAGTACATTTAATATATTCTATTATCTCTATTAAAGAATCTAAAAGCAAAGCTTTCTTTCATATTTTTTACTACACTAGTAGTGTGAAAAGTAATTTCTAATCTCTGCTGCTTATTTAACTTTTCTAAAATAATTATCTGAGTATTATAATAAAAAGCAACTGTTATCAGCATGTAAAATGGAATTGACCTGCTAGGTTAAAATTCTGACAGTCTGTTTTTTGGTTTTTTTTTTCACTTTACATTAATAGCCTTGGAAAAGGAATGAACCTGTTTTTCTCTATATAAGGGTTAAATATCAAAGAAGACTTGAGCGTTCTTGCCTTCAGTGACAGCCAATCTAGAAGGAAATCTCTAAATTCTAACCTCCATGGCTTATGGTCGCATCACCAAAGTTAAGCAATATTGAACCTGGTCAGTACCGAGATGGGTGACCATTGTAAGCTTGAAAGTTGAGACTAGTCAGTACCTAGATGGGTGACTGCTTGGAAATATCATGTGCTGTAAGCTTGGATGTGTGAGTGGTGTAATGAATAATGGCTTGGAATCATTAATTGGAGATCCAAGTTCCCATATGATCAACAAAGTTAAGCAACATTGAGACTAGTCAGTACCTAGATGGGTGACTGCTTGGGAATATCATGTGCTGTAAGCTTGGATGTATAAGTGGTGTAATGGATAATGGCTTGGAATTGTTAATCGGAGAGTCGAGTTCCCATATGATCAACAAAGTTAAGCAATGTTGAGACTAGTCAGTACCTAGCTGGGTGACCGCTTGGGAATATCAGGTGCTGTAAGCTTGGATGTGTGAATGGTGTAATGGATAATGGCTTGGAATTGTTAATTGAAGAATTAAATTCCAATTACAGTTGGGTTCATTCTATTCACTTACACACAAATACCTTTGGAAAAAATATGAATCTACCTCGTCTCCCCCCTAGCTATGGGTTAATTTGTAAAACTTTTATCACTCAATCATTATTATCTCAAAAAGAAAATTATTACACTCTAAAAAAGAAAAATATATTTTTTTGGCTTTAAATAACCTGCAAAGCGATGATAAACTGTAAAAAACAAACCGGTCAATCAATCTAACCCCCATAAATAATAGTGTAGACTGGACTTGGAAGGACAACTATTCTGGGAGAAGGATAACTTAATTACAAATTAGCTGTATCAGGTCATACTGTTTTACTGTTGGACTAGTTAGATGCAACCATATTTTTTATTTTAATAGTTTCTTTTCTTGCACTTCTTGCCTGTGGAAATCCCTTCCAATTTCTTGCTTCCTTGCCACCTACATCTCCTGTCTTCCTGAAACCTGTTCTTTTATTGTTCTTTCTCCTCACTAAAGTCTTCTAATTTTCTTCCACTCTTAGTAAGACTTTGCATCCTAGTAGCATTATTGCCTTGCTTGGGGTAAAATGATTAAAAAAAACAAACAAAAGTTTTTCCATTGATACTGCTATTATTTTAATAACTCTTTGGCAATGTTTATTGTTTTAAAGAGTGATGACTAGGATTGTAATAAAACATATGTTGAAAGCAAATTTATACTTTTTGCACTTGAGAACTTACAACAAATATTAAACTCTATTTATAAAATTGTTTATTTAAAAGAATAATATTATATTTACAACATTCTAAAAACTAATACAATTAAAACTAATGCAATGCAATATTTATCATTTACCAATTTATAAAGAAATAAATATGAAAACAATTTTTTTATTTATAAATTTATAAACATTTACTAAATTATAAGGAAATCATTATAATTTACCATTTTATCAAGTTTGACTCAATTGGCAATTAGCTGATATTTTGCCAACCATTCCAATAAACAATCTAATAAATAAATAGTGTTTATTATTTTTGTTACCAATTCTCAAGAATGAGGAAAATGTATAAATTCACTTTCATATATTTAGATTTTATTACAATTCTAATAATCGCTTTTTAAAACAATAAACATTGCCGAGAAGTGAAAGTAGTTAAAATAATGGTAGTGTCAATGGAAAAACTGTCCTTTTGACACTTCGTTTTTTTTTTGTTTTTTGTGGGCACAAAGGTCCCAGTTTGCCAAAAATGCTTTCTTTGACACAACTTTGCAACTTGTGTGATCCTTGATTAAGTAACTTTGTTACACCAAGCCCTGATTGATTTTCTATTAACAAATACATAATGAACAAAACTAATTAATTATTTTATTTATAAACCCCATACAAATCTACAACTCAGGTTTGGTTTCACTTTTATCAAAATTTGATAGACTGTTATGTATCAGGAAATGTTTTATTTTTTCTTTGGTTTTATACAGCAGTTTCATTTATATTTTTGCAGAACAGATGAGATTTTTAACTTTCTTTTCAGGGAGTCTTAAATCTAATTTTCATGTATGTGATTGTACAATAAAAAAAAATCTTAAAAATAATTCAAGAATTAGCCTGCTCAAATAATACCAGATTCTTCTATGTGCTGTGTCGATTCAGGATGTGGACAATAATCACTGAACATCCCACAACTTCCCTTTGTAACTCAATAAGGTTTCCCTTTTTGCCATCCTTCCCAGTCCCTGTTCTGCCATCTGTTTACATAAGTTAATTAGGTAGGTTACTTACTGCTTTTGGCTATCTCTCTTAGCTTCAGTATGTCCTGTGAGTGTCAAATTTTCCAGGCCCTCTTTCTTCATTATATGTCCTAGAGATTTTAACTGTATTTCTAATTTTAAGAATAAGCTTCCTTTTTGTTTCCATTTCCCTTAAAATTTTTTACATGTTCAACCCAGAAGATTCTCAATATCCTTCTGCAGCACCACATTTCTGTTGTCATGAGTCTTTGTTTCATCTGTGAGGAGGCTGTCCAGCATTCATTGCCATATAGAGAACTGATATTACATAAGAGTTCAGCAGCCTCTTCTTTGTTTCTAAAAGATTACCAACACCAAACATGACTCACAATCTCTCCTGGTTTCATACTATGCATTTATTTTAAATATATATTTTATAGGCTAACAGATCAGTTATACAATTGTATTTAAAAGCTGTTATCTGCATTGACTGACATTCTGCAATAAAATACTAATAAGCAGATGAGCATGGAGTTGTTACGTGTTATAGTGAAATATGGTACAGGCTGAAATATAAATTACTTTTAATCATTTTGAAGGATCTAATTCCAGTCATATGAACTATTAGATTATCAGGATATCTTACTGAATAATTACCGCCTACGTAGAGCATTGAGAGGGGTACTTGGGAGTGCCCATCTCCTCTTCATGTATGAGAGATTGTACTAGGTTACATGGTACTAGGAATGGCAAAGAGTAATCTCTGACCTGATTTCTTTGATATAAAGTATATTTTTTT
>CAXIWW010000849.1:10000-65000 GCA_964036315.1 Acanthosepion esculentum | reverse complement strand
ATATATATATATATATATATATTTTATATATATATATATATAGTTTTACAGCCTGCCATATTGGTTAAAATGCTCAATATCAGGGATAGTTTATGTAAATATAAAAGTGGACATTGAGGTCAACACGCAGCAATGGCAGTCTGTTTCATTAGACGCAATTTTCAGGACTGACAATTGCATTTAAGCATGAAAGACTGTCGCTGCTGGGTGCTATATATATGTAATGACATTTAAAAGATGGTTAAAATTATCAGTGTATGGTAACATTCATTTTATGCACAACCTAAGAATAAAAAAAAAACTCAAGTGCTTAGTCCTGGAACTAGTAGATCTAATAGGGTGCCCTGAGGATAACATGATGAAACAAGTGGTAGGTGGGATGCATGCTGTCTTTTGTTATATTTTCTGCACTGCTGCAATGGAGAATTATGAATGTCCTCCTAGGAGAGCAACAAGCAGCCGATTATTTTCTGGGCACCATTTATAACCCTCTGGAGGGCTGTCTTCTCTGTTGTTCAGAAACTGGCATACCAAACAGTGATGCTGGATACCAGCACACACTCTACAGCACATTGGTAGAAGGTCTTTAGTAGCTCTTTTTGTAAATTATTTTTTCTGAGTATTCTCAGTAAATAGTAAATTTGGAAGAATTCTTGCTACTTAGGTTATGTATTTTCATAGAATATTTTCTAGAACAGTGGTTCTCAACCTTTTTTGCGCAATGCACTTTTTTCACCATAAGTCAGAATGTCATCATTTCTCTTTCCGAGATTGTCCAACTCAAAAGGTGCATTCCAAATAATATGCATGTATTATTGAAAATCATCATACTTTCTATATATACATTTACATGGATTATTTTTATAGAGAAATTTTACAAATTTAATAGCAGTAGAAAATGTTGTGTGGATTTTTAAACTTGAATAAATGTACAGTAATTTGTTTTATTTCTTTTTAATTATTAAATAAATAAACTGAAGCATATTTCAATAAACAAAAAGTTCAATACAATGCCAAGGTATTGTAATTCAATAAAAATTTTAAAAGTTCAGGGTATTTAAATCAATTTTATTCTGATGAAGTTTACAGTCAATTGGAAACTTATGAAAAAGTAAATATCCTCCCTGGAAATCCTGATCCTTCCTTTTGGAAAATTACCCCCATGGTTAGAACCCCTGTTGTAGAAAGAAGAGAAACATTACAATAATAGGAAAAGTCTAGTAAAACGCATAACCATTGTAATTTTAATGAATGAGAAATATATATTAAAATTTAATATAATTTCTGTTTGTACATTATTTTTATAGATATAATTTATTTATGTAAATACTCTGATTTTTAATTAAACAGTATTTTACATTTACCGACCTGAATGTTAAAGAAATTTCTTGTAAAATATGTGCTCGCCAATAGTAATCAAACATGTAACCCTGATTGGAAGCGTCATTTGATCTGACATGCAGTTAACCATTCAGCCACAAACAAGCGGTGAGCAAAGTCAGAATTACTGTTTATAAATTTTGCTAAAAATATTTTCTGGCTTTAAATAACCTGCAGTGGGTTGATAAGCCATAGAAAATGAATCAATCATTCAAAAAATATATAATTGCAATAACTGAACTAATAACCTGATTTATTTGAAACTGAAATCAGTATTGGTAACAAATCTTTATAATACTAAGTAATTAATAGATTTTAATCCAACATTATTTCTTCTTATTAAAAATGTTATTTTAGTATATACGTGTGTTTGAGTAGTGTAGCAGGAAACCGTTTCTTCTGAAGCACAGGAACTGGAACAACACTCACAAGGGACACTCATTTAGCATACACTGCAACACACTGACCTGGCCTGCAAACGCTTACTGCCATCCCAACAAATACTCGCCTCCTTTATGCATTTTTGGAAGCCAGAAAATTAGCATTTTGTGCACACTGCCAGTCTCAGTCTGGCTAAGTGAGTCATGTGCCATGTCAATCCAGTGCCGATGCTTGTATGGTTCACCTTGCTCAGAATTTGCTAGTCTTATGCACAAATTTAGGCTATGCCATTCTGGCCCTCTTGGACCTCTGAGGTAATTCTCTAGCACAAGTAGACATCCCTGTTTTTTCCCTTCAAACAGTGAAATTAATATCCACTTGCCTAGATATAGAAAGTCTTATAGGAAATGTACATCTTGGCAGTTATTCTTTGGGAAATCACTTTTTAACCTGGTGTGTTTTACTGTTTGGCTACAGAGTCCTCTAAAGTAAGGTTCAGTTATCTTTTTTATACAGGTTCTGCTGAGAGATACATTTCCTTCAATAAGACTTTCTGTATCTATACTAGTGGATATTAATTGAACTGTTTGTAAACACAGATGCCATTGTAATGATCTTTATACAAATGGGTACTGGAAAAGTTCTCAACCAAGAAGTCCTTCTCCAAAAAGTCTGATGTTTGGTCAGATTTTGGAAAGTGGATTGAACTGAGAACTTTTCATCACCCAATACCCTGTTTTTAATTTTCTCTGAAAAAGTTTTAACATTGAATAAATATACAAGGATTCTAGTTGTGATATTATGAACACCTACATAAAATGAGAACAGGTTGCTTTATCTTGATCTCAAATCTTTCTCTGTGATAGACCAGTGGATGGTTCCTTTTGAAGTAAATGGATTTCCAGAGATCAAATGGCAACAAAACCGAGAATAGGTTATATTCAGTGCTGGTCTATATTAACAGTCATGCATGGGGTTGAGGAGAGTTCTGGTCTGCCCTTGGCAGGTGTCAGACATATGTCTTGAAGTTCTAAAGCATTCATTTTGTATTGCCAGACTCCATGTCAGGATGTGCAAATGGAGCTGGTAGAGAGAAGAGCTGAGATAGAAGTTTTTCCCTACTCACTTGGATGAGCAGGTAAAGCCCTGAATAAAACATCTATATATAATATGGGAAACAGGGTTTGCATTCTTAGTTCTCAACATGGTGTTTCTTTCATGTGTTACCTTGTGAGCATGCATTATGTTCTTCCTCAGTTTTTGGTGCACATCAAGTTTGAGAATCTGAATGCAATGTGGGGGTAATCATTGGCCGGTCAGTAGAAAACTTAGGCAAGTGCCATGTTGTATGTTTATATAGTAATTAAAGTGAATCCCTTTAATTTCCTTGAAGTCATATAATGATTTACTAAGCACACAAGGCTGAAAGTATGGAGTACCCAGTGATGATCAAACCCACTATTCAGCAGTAATTGATCTATCAAGACAAGCTTGCTAACCATTACACCATGTCGATGTGCTCATATCTTGAAGTTATATACACAAAGGATCAGTGAGCCTTTATGTATATGCTTTTTGATTTTTCTATTTCAATATGCAAATCTGTTTCCAAAGTACATTTATTGTTTATTTATAAACCTGGACAATGGTGGATTGTTCTAACAATTAGAATTATCCTTTCAAGGACAAGTGGAAATGACAAGAGTTGTATTTTTGAAGTTGTTGAAGATAAAATAATATCCTTTTTCAATCTAGAAATCTGATAACTCTACCCACAATGGTATTTCCCTGGGTCTACAAAAGAAAAAAAAATCAGAGTTATTTGAGAAGTATAACCTTTATTTGGCGTTCAGCAGAATTATTTGGCATCCTACAGAATATGAAAAAAAAAGGTAGTTAATTGATCTCTCAAGTATTTTGGCATATGTTGTGTTGGAGGAAGTGAATTCCAAAATTTGAGCATGTTGCCTCTTAACAAGAAATATATATATATATATATATATATATATATATATATATATATATATATATATATATATATTGTGTATTTGGACAACACTCCCTCTTTTATATGTTTTGTTAAAGACGACTGTGATTAAGCTTTTTATTTAAATTTTCTTGTTCTTGTACAAGAGTTTTCTTTCCTGGATATTGTGTAAAAACTGTCAAAAATTTCTTTATCAAGGGCGTTTTTTTTGGGTTTTTTTTTTTAAATAACTGAATGTGTGGTTTTCTTTTGTATGTCTGTGTCTGAAGTTATGGGAATGTTTTATTTTCTGAGCATGGTCAGCACATTGTGGCTGTGTTTGTAGTTAATGTTATTGAGTGTTGGCTTTTCCTTTTTTTATTATTAGGCCTTCCCTTCCATTATTTTTAATCTTTTTTTTACATGTAGATGAGGATATTATACTTGTATTTTTTTACTAGTATACTTCATTTTTAAATTGGCCCCAAAAAGTAATTGTTTTGTACTTTAAATAAGAGAAAATTATACATGGTTAAAAAAAGTGATTCATTTTTTATGACAAAAAGAAAAAAAGCATTTTATGATTAAATTTTGCTCTCATCAAAATATCCTCCTTTAACCTTAATTGCTGCAGCACAAATTTTCAGCATTCACTGCAAGAGTTTCTCAAAGTATATGTTTGATAATTGATTCCATTCTTTTTTTTCAATGACTTCAATGGCTCTTTTTCATTTTTGTTTTTTCACTCTTCTGTCAAGTTCATCCCATGCTAATTCTGGGGATGGCTTCAAACTTTTGAACTGTAGTGTGTGTGTGTGTGTGTGTGTGTGTGTGTGTGTGTGTGTGTGTGTGTGTGTGTGTGTGTATATATATATATATATATATATATATATATATATATATATATAAAAAGGTTTGTCACTTAGCTGATTGATGTTACCTTCAGAATCCCAACTCCAGAGTTTCGTAGATGGACCTGTCCATACATTTGTCAGGGGGTCTCAGCAATTTTCTAAAAAGCAGGGTTTTTTCATTTTTTTGGTGCACAGTGTGCTAGAGTGTTGCAAAACAGATCTCCTCAGGGTTTGAATCCACAGTTGTTCTTTTCCTGGACTGGTTTCCAGCCAATGCTAGAGAGCCCAATCTACCCTGCTATTTAACCCATAATTGAGGAGAGAGAGGGACAGAGATAACCTTTCCCAAGGACATTTGTACAAAAGTGAATGATGAATTTGGCTGGAATTCAAGTATGGCTTGCCAATTTTTCTTTCTTAGTTGCTAACCATTATGCTTATTGCATATCTGCACACACATACGTGAATACACACACACAATAAAAGTTGGCCACTCGTATTTGAGGATATCCGTCTACTTGGGAGATTAGCCAATCCTTATTGCAGACGCCCGCTCAGGCACATGTGTTTGTTCAACACCCACAGAGCCCACTTGTGGTTTACACTGCAGCTATGCTGAGCAGACCTTAGTTACAGTTTCTGGGAGTGAGAATGTTTCTAGTTTGATCAACAATCTGAACAACACCAGCACACTCAAACCCTCGGCCATGATTATTTGTGACTTCATGCTAGCACAGCCATCGATGGCCCCCAAGGGTTCTGTCTCCCCAATTTCACTCAAAGGGCTTGGGTCAACCCGTGGTATGATTTTCAGACACTTTCCAAAAGGTGCTACACGCTGGGATTGTCCCCTCTAAACCAATAGCATTAAGAAGTTTCCTTCCTGACAAATCTCCACAGGGAGATTCATGCCCAGGTCTCATATGGTCAGAAAGCGAATGTTCTAACCAGTTGGCTATATATATATATATATATATATATATATATATATATATATATATATATATATATATAACATAAAAAAAATTTCTTAAAATAATTGTCGGACTTTGTCTATTTCATAATGTGTGACGTCATTTGTTTACATTTGGATACACATCGAGCAGATATGAATGTACATGAGAAAATCATGGAGAATTGTAGTTTAAAAACAGTAAAATCAACCTTGCTAACCGAAACGATCCTCTGTGGCTCAATCGTCAGGCTATATGATGGTTCCGTATAGGATACAGGTTCCATTCCTGTCGGAGGACGAATATTTCTATGAAAATTTCTCGGACATTCAGGCCAGTAAATGTTGTTAATACTGTTTATTATAAGCAGAGCATTTACTTAAATATTTGTATCTATAAAAAGAACGTATAAACATAAAAAATGTCTTTTATATATATATATATATATATATATTGTAAAGAATTAATGGCTTGATATTTTTTCTTTTAAGTGACATTTTTATTACTTCAGACATTATTATAGTGGATATTCATATTTGAAATAGATGCCCCATTTTTATATATACTTTAAACAGTGTGGATTATGCCTGTCTACCTACATATTCAAGAAAGCCTAATAAATAAAAGGTGCTCTACATCAGGAATCAGATTTGCATCCCTTTTTGTAGGAGAAGCCAACATTTGATCCAGTGTGCTTTACTGTTTGGCTACCAAGACAGTCACAGTCCAGCAAGGCTCTATTTTTCCTTTTAAGGAAAGCACACTTCACTTAGATATTTTTCTTGAAAGCCCATATTTTCTCAGTTTTGTATCCAAAATGTAAACAAATCAATTTCTAAAGAATTAATGGATTTATTTATTTTTAATCCAACCTTTTTGCTACTTCAAATGTTATAATCGATTTATTAGTATTATTTATAGTGGATTATTAGGATTTCTCAAATTTTCAGGCTGTTAGGATAGACATAATACATACTGTTTAAAATTAAAAAAAAGTGGACATCTATTTCAAATATTAGTATCAATTATAATAACATTTAAAGTGTGTGTATTACACACACACACAGATCATGAAACACTGTCTTTGATGGTCAGGACATGTAGCAAGAATGGAAGAATCAAAGTTTCCACTTCAGGGAAAGGACCACAGGTTTACCCTCTTCGAAGATACAAGGACCAACTCAGAACAACACTGAAATCTATTGAACTTGAGCCTAAATCATTTAAAACACAAGCCCGAGACCATAACAACTGGTATTGGAGCTAAAATCTTCAAAGCCACCAGAAGAGAAAAGAAAGAAGTCAATTGACAAAATCAACCTTGTCCTCCACCAACATTATCATGTAGTCAGTGCCATCAACTCTTCCATGCAAGAATTGGTCTACTTAGTCATAAATGTCATCATTAGAAAGGAAGTGATCAGCAAGGAAGAAATTAAATTCTTGGATACGACATAAAGCCTACGATGATATATACACCTACATTGATTTCTTATTACTTATGTACATATACTCTCCTGAAGTTATCTGGTAGGAAATAATGTATAGAAACTTCATTTTGCTGAAAGGTTCATTGTGATCACAAAATATGCCTTCCAAAAGCTAAGCAAAGTATTAAGAGGAAAATTTTGTTCGAAACAAAAGAAAAGAATACTGAACTGTTACTTAATATTACTCCTCCTATATGGCAGTGAATGCTGGAAAATATCATCACAGATGAAGACATGACTTGAAACAAAATATGGTTCTACAGAAGGATGCTGAGAATACCATGGACCAAACATGTGAGCAACGATAAAGTTTTAGAGAAAATGGAAGCAAAAATGACGCTTAGCATCAGGAAGGGGCAGTTCAAAATCCAATAAGTACAGAAATTTAAATATCTGGGAAGTGTTTTAACAGATGATGGAAAATGTGACACTGAAATCAGAAGCTAAGCAAAGTTTTAACAGGACAATTTTATATTAGGAACAAATGAAAGAGTGCTGAACTGCTATGTAATATTAGTCTTCTTACATAGGTAATGTTGGACAGTTTCTTACAGATGAAGAGGATACTTGAAGAAACAGGGATGTGGCAACAAAAGAATACTGAAGCAATGAGTGAAATCAACATGGTTAACAAAAATTATTTGTGGGAGCTTGTAGATTGTGCAGATTTCAATTTGGATGAAATGTCATAAAAGCAGTCTGTAAAATATGTTCAATATTTTCTAAACATGAAGTTCATGATTAGTGTTCAAAAATGGTTCAATAGATTTTCAGTAGGAAATGAGTCAGTGGAATGTGTGTCTGATAAATGTTGGTGGTAGTCATTGATGATGACAAAAATGGTGATTTATGGTGAACCTAATTCACTTCATATATGTCGGGTGCTTGTATTAAAGTTTGATATAATTGATGAAATCATATTTGCATATGCAAGGGTGTAGTTTGGAAAAAGATAGATATTAACCCCTCCATCAGTTTTGTAGAATGTTTGAACATCTCACAAAATTTTTTATCCTTAATTTAGTAAATGGCAAGACAAATTTTGATGATTAGTCAAGTAGCTTTCTGAATAAAAAAAATAAAAAATCAGTAAAGTTAGTACTTTACTGATTTTTTTTTTTTTTTTTTTTTTTGTCAGAAGACCTTTGGTCCTCCTCCAGCACATGTGGGGCATTATGGTGCACACCACTACCACCCTCTCACACAACATTTATGTCCTCAAAAAATGCTATAAACAAAGCGTGATCCAAGATATCCAAAAATTTCATAGTTAATAGTTTTATAGATCTTTGGGGGAGATGTTGAGACTGATTGAAAATGATGAAAGCCACAATTCATTTTGATATTATCTCTGAGTTTTATTAATATCCTTTTGTATTTATAGAGCTACTTATACATGAGTTAGTTTCTAAAGTCATAGAAAGTTTTGCTTCTCCACTCTATATATTAGTCACAAAGAGACCTTGAAAGTAATCATGAAGCCTCTTTAAGAGGAGGTAATATGAAAATAGTACAACACTGTTAAGGTATGTATAGGAGCAGAAATATAAATATGAATCAACAATTGAGGTGAAATGGAAATTTGTGATAAGGACATTTGCTCGTACAAAGTGGTTAAAAAAGACATGGTTTGTGCTTGGGACAGAAATTAAATATAGTTGTTCCCTGGCCAAAATTAAAAGTCTGTTCTAAATGTCAGCTTGAAAATAAATTTTTGTTGTGTCATTTTCACATTAAATGTTATTTTTAGTGGATGCCCATATTTGAACAGATGCTCTGTTTGTTTATGTGCTGAAGGGCTTTTTTTTCCTTTTTTTTTTTTTTTTAAAGATTTCTGGAATATTCAGGCTGGTATATGATAAATATACTATTTAATAAATAAATAGAGTATCTAATCAAATATGGGTATCCACTAAAACTAATGTTTAAAGTGATTTTATATCTATCTATCTATCTATATATATATATATATATATATATATATATATATATAATCACTTTAAACATTATAATAAAAGTATAAGCAGCCAAGTTGTGTTCTATGACCAGAGCAGATTATTGAATCAGCGATTAAAAGTTAGTTCTAAATGTAGAAACCTGAAAATAAATTTCTGTTGTGCCATCTCCTCTTGATTGCTGACTGGATTGTGGGAGTGGGTGTTTTTAAATGAACAATAAACCTTGCTTCTTAATTCAATTGTCTGGTAATCACATCAGTGAGGAAGTCTTAGTTGTAAGTTGAAGTTATTTTTAGTTTTTATTTGTTTTTTTTTCTAACTCTATAAAGTGTTTATCAGACTGCTTATCAAGATTTATTAAAAATATGCATATAACCAATGAAACTATGTCGTTACATGTACTGCATCAGAAACGTAGACATGACGAAATGAACAGTCACAAATCACAATTATTACAGTATTGGTTAGTGAAATTGGTAGCATAATAATTGTTCAATAAGTAACTTGATAATTAACCAAGATGAGATATCCTGAGACATAGACAGCAGAATGAGAACAATCTACTCCCATGGATTGTATAAAGTGTTCAGTTTGAAATTCCCTGTAGGTTGCCAGGATTGACAGTGACCTGAAGAAGGCCAGAGGGCACAATATCTGAAACATATTGTAACAACAAAAACATTAGGCATTAGTCTGACTGTAAATAATGTAAATAAATCACATTTATTTTATTTCTTTTATGCCAGTTAAAGAGCATTTAGGCATGTGGTAATGATGCAAGTCTGGTTGATCATTTCGACTGAGTTCAATTCTCACTAGGTGTCCCATACAAAATCCAATATTAAATGACTCAACAAGATTTGACATGTCATAAAATTAACCATACCAATAGAATTAAGTGTTTCTTTGAATTGATTGTTTTGCAATATAAAAATGAATCTTGTAGAGTGATCGAAATTGATCAGATTCCTGGTTATTTCCATTCAAATTATTTTTTCAAAAAGAAACTCAAACTTGTTTCATAACCCGATACAATGGATATTTTTAATTTTTACTTCAAGTTACCAATTAACCAATGTGAAATAGTTATTTCACACACACACACACACATAGTCATCCACAGATAGACTGTTTCGCTGTTTCACAACTCATCGGTGTGGCAGTCACCTGATTGTCTCAAGCTGGAATCGAAACCCAACTGATTTGGTATCAGTTGGAGAATCTACCCCTAAGCCATTGGCACATGGTAGGGATCAAGGTGAATTTAAGTGTATTTATTTAGATAAACACACCAGTGACTAGGAGAACTCTGTTCGTTTTATCAAAGAGTCTTGCATTAGCAGTAGTAATAGTCACTGCTTACAAACTCACTTTTCCTTTCCAAGTGTTCAACCAAAGTAATTTTTTCAGGAGCGCACACACACACACACACACACATAACTGTACATGTGTGTGTGGGTATATGTATGATTTATTCCATTGGATGTTTCAGTGTTACTCACAGAATTATGAATTTGTCACTCAACTAATTTATCTTAATTTTAATTTGTTTTATATTTAAATTGACCAATCACATATTAAAAATATTAAACCCTTATTGTTTAAATACCACTTACTCTAAATTCTAGTAAAACAGACTCGTCGGTGGCATAGAGTAGCATCCCATAGCAGGAACTGAAATCTATTTACATACAACTAAAGGCTAGAGCCATAAATAAACTGTGACCCAGACCACTTCCCCTTAAAGAGATACTTTACGATCTCCCCTTGTCACCAATACAAGCTCCTTATCAAAAACTGAATAGGACTGCTATCTAACATAAATTCAAAGCCACAAGTCCAGACAGACATTCCAAAAGGTATTCAGGGCTGATGAAGATTGGCATTGTTATGTCAATATGAAATAGACTATACCCATGTGAGGTAATTTTTTTTTTCCTTTTTGCTGTAAAAAATATATGCTTTGTTATAATAAATACATTGAGCTCTCTGTGGATCAGTTATAATATTTGATATTACTAGGATCCACCTGGATTATCTACCAATGGATTTATTACCTATACTACTACTATTACACACACACACACACACATAGTGAAAGTCCTGATGAAACTATGACAGTCTAGAACAAACTGAATGAAAATACTTTCTTTAAGAAACGGAGACATTTTCTTTTTTCTTTTTTACTTAATTTCATCTAATTAGTACAATTTTAATTAATAAATAAATTAACACAATCTCAAGAGCCACTCAGGGTGGAGGGTTATTGGATGTTGTGTGTTATGAAAAGTAAAGACTAGGCTTACTGTAATTTACAAGCCTCTAAGTGGGACACTTCTCAGTTTTTACTATAGATTTAGTTTCATGAAAACCGTGTTCTCATGAGCCAACACCCTTTATGCTTCAGGGTTGACACACAAAAATTATACTGACAGCTTAAATCTCTGACACTGTGACATTCGTGGCCAAACCAGGTCTTATGATTATCTTATTTCTTATGCATGGAAGTCTTTCATTGCTATATATTGCACAACACTATATATATAAAGACTTGATGCAAGTAGTGATTATTGAAATGGTAGTCAGTGAATGTAGACAAATGAAAAAGAGACACAACCCCATTGTTTGTGTGAAACAATACGAGCAACAACAATTTCAGTTTCTTATTACAACAGTAGTTTTATTTGTTTTGAGAACAAACCTAACTTTTTTTTTCTTTTGGTTACTTCAAAGTCTGTTTAGTTAATTTATTTGTTTTTTTAACTATAGTTCCCTCAATACAAGTCCTAAGTGTTACTCAAGGTAGAGGTCAAGCCTGGTCAGTGACTAGATGGGTGACCACTTGGGAATATCAGGTAATGTAAGCTTGGATGTGCAGGTGCTGTAATGGATAATGGCTTGGAATCATTAATTGGAGATCCAATTCCTTTTGGATTTGTTATATTTACTTCAAATACCCTTGGGAAAGGTATGAATCCACTTCTTCCCCGAGCTATGGGTTAATTAGTAAGACTTAACCATTATTATTTAAAAAAAGAAATTCCTACAATCTAAAAATATTTTCTTGAAATAATCTGCAAAGGGTTGATAAACCATAGAAAATGAATGAATAAATAAAGAAAATCAAGGTAGAAAGTTACTGAATGGGGGTTTTGTATACGTATATAGGGAGGGAGCAAGGGTTGCATATTATAAGGATATGTAGGATAGATAATGGTTGACTCTAAACTTGAAGGGATTAACTGATAAAGAATGCATCCCCACAGGAGTCCATTCTACATTGCTACAGTTCTGGAGAAGAACCTGCTGAAGTGGAACTTCCTCCTTATCAATGGAATATAAAAGGAATGAGGATGAGTCAACTGTGTATGAGGCTTGGTGGGTCTTAGCTGTGAAAGACTGGAACCATTTTTGCCTTGTAAAGATATTTTGTGATTTCTTATTAGATTCAGTCATATGTAATTTCCATTTTTGTTTTATCAACTTTATTCTTCAAAAAATTGATAATTTTATTCAATTCTATATTTACCATTATTTGCAATGACTTTCTTGCCACTTATCAGGCATCTTTTCAATACCATTTGAGTAAAATTCCACAGGTTTTGATGTGAATAGATTTTTGACGTACTCTTGAATCTGGTTATCATTATAACACATTTTGTAGCGCTTATAATATAATTAGAATATAAATTTGGCAATTTGCCATGACACCTGGATTAAATAGTCTGAAGACTGACTCCAAATGGCTTCTTTTTTTACCTCTGACCTGGAGCGCTTTATAGTTCTGGACTAGGGGTGTACTATTTACTCCACAACATCCCGGCTTTTGAGATTAATATTTTTTATAAATATTTTATTTTTTATTAGTATTATTATCTTCCCCTCCTCTTTTTGGAGAATTTGCCAACATACTCGACTTTGTAGCATTTCCGTCTCAGATCCACTTCCAGTTCTTCAGTACACTTTCTTTTTTCTGTAACTTATCCTTGTAGGTTTCACAAGGTGGTACTGCCACATTGAAAACATCATATAGCATTTTTATCAGTTCTTCCAAAGTTTCAGGTTCATCGATGAACCATTTTTTCTGCTGATTATAGTGCCTGTTATGTTCAAATCCTTTCCCTTTTAAAATGCAAATCAACTTTCCGATTCTTGCTGCTATCATGTTCTCTTCCCACATTTCTTTCTTTATTGCTGACCTTGAAAGTTTTGGTGTTGTTTTTGCTATCCATTCATGTTTTTCGACTTGGTAATAACTTGGCAATTATCAATTTTATTTTTCTAGCAAACATTAATTCTGCCGACGACATGCCTGATGGTGTATTGGGTTTAGGTGTTACACAGTAAACTCTTAGAAAATTTTGAAGTCTTTCCTCATTTACTTTCTCAAGACTTGCTTTCTTCAATGCTCTTTTGAATGTTCCCACAAACCGTTCTGCTTGTCCACTCGAACTTGGGTGATATGGCAGGGTTGTAATATGTTCAATGGAGAACATCTTACAAAAGTCTTCAAATTCTTTATCTGTGAATTGCATTCTGTTATCAAAGACTGTGTATCTGGTATGCCATATCTCGCAAACAGTTCACGCAAAAAAATTCACTGTCACTGAAGATGTTGGATTTTTACATTTATAAATTTCCAGGCATTTAGTGAAACTATCAACTACCACAAGATAATGTGATCCATTCATAGGACCTGCAAAATCTATATGCAGTCCTGACCACACTGTGTCTGTCTTTGGCCAAGATTCTATCTTTGTGATAGGTAGTTTTGCTGCCAGAGTATAACCTCTGCAAGCTTTCGCTATTTTTTCAATATCTTGGTTACTTTTAGTTCAATATACAAAACTTCTCATCAGAGATTTCATTCTTGAAATACCAGGATGTCTATGAAAATCCTTCAGTATTCACTTCTGTAACACACTAGGTATTTTATAACCCTTTGCCCAAACATAACTACACCACTGCATCGCGAGTAAGCATTTAATCTGGATTTCATACTTTGTTACTTTCTTTCAATTGCTTTTTTCTTTTCGCAATAAAGACGTCATTTTTTGCTTTTTTTTTATTTCTTCCAGACTGATTGGTAACTCTTGTACTATGTTGCCCAAAATGTTTTTTATTTCCATTTCGCTTTTTAATGCTGCAATGATCGTGTCCTCAAATGGTTTCACATTTTTAGATATTAATTTTGATAATTCGTGCACGTCCTAATTTTTAAGAGGGTTGATACTCCATCATAAAATCATAGTTTAATAAGATGGTACCCCAGCGTTGTAGTCTATTTGCTGTATACATAGGTATTCCTTTCTTTGAACCATATATTGTTAATAGAGGACTGTGGTCTGTTTGCAACCTAAAATTTCTTCCATGAATAAATTAATGAAATTTCTTCACAGCAAATATAATTACTAGAGTCTCTTTTTCTATCTGGCTGCAATTTTTTTCTGCTGGTAGAGTGTGAAGCATAGGCTTTGATTTTACTGCTATCGTATTTGTGTAAAATCACCAGACTGTACTCACTAGCATCTTAAGCCACTATAATTTCTGCTTTTGGATTGTAGTGTGTTAATGATAAATTTGATGTAAGTCTCTTTATTTCATCAAACGCCTTTTGACAGTTATCATTTCAGTTCTACTTTACACTTTTTTAAGTAGATCATTCAGTGGAGCTCTCAAATTATGCATATTATGTACATTGGTCAGTCCTAGAAAAGCTTGTAATATAATTACATTTGTTTGTGGAGGCATATTTTAACTGCACTTGCCCTCGATGGATCTGGTTGACAACCATTTTTATCAATAATTTTACCAAGGTGTTTCATTTTCGGCAAAAAACAATTCATATTTTCCTTCACTGAGCTTGAATCCATATTCTCTTAGCTTTTCCAAAATTGTTTTCACATGCTCAATATGTTGTTCTTTAGATACACTTTTGATTAAAATGTCGTCCAGATATGCCACTGCAAAATTGCAATCCGCAAGCATGGCATCCCTAGCTTGTTGAAAAATAGCTGATGCCACCTTTATACCAAAAGGAAGTCGGTTAAACTTATATAATCCTCTCTTCATATTTATGATCATTAATTATGAACATTCATTTCCAATCTGAATTTGTAAATACACTTCAGAGAGATTCAGCTTTGAAAATATTCCTCCGCCATTTAACTTTGAAAAAATTTCCTCTTGACTTGGTAATGGATAGTTATGTGTTTCTAAACAACTGTTTAATCCTGTTGAAAAATCTGTGCAAACACAAATTTTATTATTTTTTTTCTTTTACAAACTCCTTAAGATTTTTGCACTGACTTTTTAAATTGGTCGCTTGTCTTCGTACGTTTTACAATAAATGTTTATTGGCAAATCCCACAGTTCAAATAGTTCCATCAAGTCCGTTTCGAATAAATTTTTAGCATTTTTTAACACATAAGCTTTAGTTTTACAAGCTTATTACAGAATGAGACATTACAAGTCATTTCTCAAAAAAAAATTCTCACTAGATACTGAAGTCACAACTTTGTATGTCCTTTTTAATAAAGGCTTTTCAAATTTCCTTGCATGTGGTTTCAGTGATTATTGAAATATCACTACCAATGTCCAGTAGCATTTTCACACTCACATTATTTATTTTCACATTCACAAATTTCCTTTTGTTTTCTGTGATCATTTTTCCCATTGCAATATGAGAATTTTTTTCTTGGTTTGCTTTTGCAGTGTGACTTTATATGTCCTCATTTACCATACTTCTGCATTTTTTAAATGGACATTCATTTCCAAGATGTAATTTACGACATCTGAAACAAGGATTTATTCTTTTTTTGTACATTTGTTCTTTGCTTATACCAATGCACATTCTTTTTTCTGAATTTCTTCAGTATCATGTTTCAGACTTAGTGAACGACCGCCAGACAACTCTATTTCTTGCAGTGTAATATTACTGTTTTGTTCAATTTTCACTTGTATTTCAGCATCTTTTTTAGCTGTTAAACCTTGAACAAAAATTAACCCTTTAAACTTATCTGGAGTCATTTCCTTTATTATAAACTTTTTACATTCTTGGTCGACAATACCAGCATACATGACAAAATTTTTGTCCTCTTTTTTGGTTCGATTCATGCATTAAACAGAGAGCTCTTGTCACTAAAGATTTTTGTCAGAATGTCTATCGTGTCTTCAAACCCGATTTCACCTGTTTTTTTTTTGTTTTTTTTTTTGTTGTTTTTTTTTTTTGGTAATATGTAGTTGCAATATTTTCCATACTCTATTGGAGTTATTTTCCTCAACAACAATCTCATTTTTCTCTCATCTTCCCAGTCACTGCATTCCTGACTGATTATTTGTTCAAAATACAAATTCTGATATGATGTTTTGGAGAGTGTTGAGATGTTGAAAATTTTTTGTTTTCGTCAGAATTATATCCAACTCCTGTTGCTGTTTTTGTAGTTCTAGCAATTGTTGATTTTGTTGTTATTGCTGAATTTCAACTATCAGAGCCAAAATTTGCTCCATATTTGCAAGAATGTTTCTTTTTTTTTTTTTCTACACCCTAAATAAATTTTTTTTCTTCTACACAAGAAAAAAAAATCTTTTTTTTAAACAAACATGGTTAAAATTCTTGTCACCCGTATCGTTGTTCCTGAAGCAACAAGTATATATTTTTTTTCCATACTTGTTCGCTCAGTATGAGTTTCCAAAATCCTTTTCACCCCAGTTACAACTCATATGAGTTTCTGAATCCTCGTTAATGTTATAAGAGTTCCGAATCCAAATTCCCAAGGTTATAAATTGCCTAAGTTTCAAATCCTTTGCCATGAAGCCTGTATTAATTAGTCTGAAGACTGACTACAAATGGCTTCTTCTTTTACCTCTGACTTGGAGGTCTTTATAGTTATAGACTGGTTATAGTCACCAGGGGTGTGCTATTTACTCCACAACAGATTAGAAAAAGTTTTTTCTATCAAAGCATTTTGCAGCAATCAAAAATAGTAATTGGTTGGGGTATGGTCAGGTGAATATAGCAAGTAAAATAGAACAGACTAAATGTGTTCCAATTTTTTTCTATGTTGCTATATGTGGCCTTGCATTGTTATGGATTGATTGATTGATTTGTTTTTTATGGCTTATCAACCCTTTGCAGGTTATTTAAAGTCAGAAAATATTCTTAGATTGTAAGAATATTTTTTCAGATAATGTTTTAATGATACAAGTCTTACTAATTAACCCAAAACTAGGAGAGAAGTAAATTCATAACTTGCCCAAGAGCATTTCTGCATAAATGAATATAATGAGCCCAATGGGAATTGGAACTCTGCTCTCCAATTAACAATTTCGAGCCATTATCCATTACACCACCCACACATTCAAGTTTACAGCAGCTGGTATTCATCTAGTATTCTAGATGTTACTTAATTTTGGTGATCATATAGGAACTGGTGTTTCAATGTGACTGTCAGCCACATTGTTGTGGAGGAGAACAACATTTATGTTATGGTTGTCTTTATTTTTTTTATTCACTTTTCCAAGACGGCCTGAGGGAACACATCACAGATCCAGCATGCTTTAGACTAGGCATGTCAAACATGCGGCCCTTTACAAACACATTTACAGCCTGCATAAAGAATACTAATTTAAAAGGCAAAAATTGCAGTTTTTATAATTTAGAAATTACAGTATTTAAAAAAATAAATCCTGTTTTTTTTTCAGTTTGATTTATTTTAATAAAATACCAAATAAGAATACCATTTACTGCATAAATTTATTTAAAATAATTTTAATATTACTGATAAACTTTAAGTTAGTACGGTACTAAACTATTATTTTAAAAATTGTAGCAAATATTCGATATTCTTGGTGGCTGAGAAAATAGCACATGAACAAATTCTCTCTCATAATACCATCAACTATCACACCACAAAAGCAATATGAAAGCTCATTAACTGTTGTAAACAGAAAATTTTCTTTCAAAATTTTTTGCTTTTAAAGGTGAAATGTCAGCCTAAAAAAAGTTTTAGACATTATCAAAATTGCTTTATCTCTTTTTACTGTTAGCTGTAGTTTAAATGTACAAATAATTTTTCAGATTCTGTGTCATCAATTTTGAAAATTGTTTTTTTTTTCCTACTACTTCAACCCTAAAATGGCTAGTACTCATCCAGCTAAGAGAAAAAGGAAATTGAACGAAGAAGGGCGAGTGTTTTGAAAAAAAGTGGGAATTATGATATTTTTGCACAATGGTGAATGAAAAGATACATTGTTTAATTTGCAACATCTCTATTGCCATGCCAAAAGAGTGCAACCTGAAAATACATTATGAAACTAACCATCTATCTTATGATAAATATAAAGTTGCAAGGATAAAAGTCAAGGAATTGAAGGCTAACTTGACACAACAACATCTCTTTTTTTATGAAAATTCAGAAACAGAATGTCACTTCTATTCTTGCAAGCTATGAACTTGGCAGAATGATAGCCATGAGTGGGATATCTTACAGTGAAGGGGATTTTGTAAAACAATGCCTTGTAAAAACTGCTGAAATTGTATGTCTAAAGAGAGCACACTTATTCAAAGACATTTTATTAACCAGGTACACTGTTGCTGAACAGATTGCTGAAATGTAAGGTGCTTTGGATCAACATCTGAAGGCTATATCATGAAGGTTTGAACATTTTTCTATTGCTATTGATGAGAACGTTGACACCACTGAAATAGCACAGCTTGCAATCGTTATCAGGGCCTGTGACAGTGAATTTAATATTTATGAAAAACTGATTGAACTGGTCCCCATGGATGACACTACAACAATCCAGGACATTTTTGAGAGTTGAGCAGGCTCTGTATGAGTATAGTTTTGATTTGAGTAAACTTGCATGCTGAATGTGTATATGACTGGCAAACATAATGGTGTTGTGCCAAGTTACAAAGAAAACTAGAAAACTCACATCCACATTCATCACTTGCACATATTCACTGTATTATTCATCAGCAAAAATTATGTTCAAAGATTTTAACATTGGATCAAGTGCTTAGCTTGATCACAAAGACAGTGAACTATATCAAAGGCTGTGAATTCAATCACCATCAGTTCAGTCAGTTGTTGGAAGATATGGATAATCAGTTCACTGATGTTCCATTCTACACAGAAGTCTGCTGGTTGTCATGTCACAATGTGCTGAAAAGATTCTATTTGTTGAGCCAAGAAATGTTTTTGAAGATGAAAGATCAAAACACAGATGAAATAAAAAATGAAAGTTGGCTGCAAGATCTGGTTTTTGCTGTGGGTATTACTGCACAATTAACTGATCTTAATTTGAAAGTAAATGTAAAAACAAACTTATCACTCAGTTGTATGATGACATCAAGTGCTTCATTACAAAATTAATCTTATGGAAGTCACAGTTGTCAAATGAAAATTTAGTTCATTTTCCTACATACAAAGAGCTGAAAAACACTGCCATACCAAAACTGTATTTAGCTTTGCTAAGTATGACAATCACCTGAAACTGTTGTCAGAGGAATTTCAGAAAAGATTTAGTGATTTCTCATCTTTTGAACATCAGTTTGCATTATTCTAAGCACCATTCACCTTTGATGTTGCCAAGACAGAATACAGCCTGCAGATGGAACTATTAGAAATGCATTTGGATTCTACACTCAGAGCAAAGTATCTTGAAGTAGGAATACCTGAGTGCTTTTCATACATTCCTGAAAAAGTTAAAAAACTTCAGAAAGTTTGCCACAAAGATTATGGCAATGTTTGGCCCTACCTATATTTATGAGCAGTTATTTCCCCCTCATGAAATCAACAAAAACTTCAAGAACAGAGAACAAGGCTAACATTTGTCATTTCTGATCAAAGTTGAACTGTACAGACATTTCAGCCAGATATCCAAAACATTGTCAGCAAAAAAAAGGTGTCAAGCCCCAGGACAAAAAAAACTAAAACTGACTGAATCGTGGTAAATAAATGTTCAGTTTTGAACTGTTGCAATTTTTGTACAATGTATTTGTTGCTGTTGCAAATTGCAAGTATATGTTGTTGCTTAAAATTTTATTTATCATTACTTTGTATACACGAATCCTGCTAAAACATGTGTATGCACATTATTTCTAAATTTAAGTAATAAAAATATTCTGTAATAAATTTTATTAAATGACTTCAATTAGTTATAATGTGTACAATTGGTTGTGGTGTGTGGCCCTCATGACAACACATATGTAACCATGTGGGTCTCAGTTTGACATGCCTGCTTTAGATTACTCAGCCACAGTGAGCATCACAGCTCATCAAAGTTCTATTTTCCCTTTTAAGGAAAGCACCAACATTTTTATTACTTCAAATGTTATTTTTAGTGGATATCCATATTTGAAATAGACACCCCATTTTTACAAATTTTAAACTGTGTGCATTACTTCTACCAGCCTGTGCACTTGAGAAAATAATATTTGAAATAATAAAAACATCATATTAAAAATAAATTTATATATATATATATATATATAATGTCATTCACATACAGGCCTGTTTAGTGGACACAGCTGGTGTTTACAATTACCCTCTTTCTCAACCGTGCTCAACCGAAATCATCGAGATCATAATAATCTCATTCACATACAGGCCCGTTTTGCTGTATCATAGCTCATCAGTGCGGCTAGACAACCGATTGCTTCAAGCTGGGATTGAAACCCGACCGATTTGGCATTAGTCGGAGTTTCTACTCCTGAGCTATCAGCACATGGCAAAAGGAAAGGGAAATTCTAGCGTATTATTTTTACGAATGTAAACAAATTCAAGACTGCTATAGTACCCAATTATATATATATATATATATATATATATATATAAGTTGAAAATTTGAATTATATGTGACAAAGTGATTAAATAAGTAATGTCTGCAGATGATGTAACCTTGTGTTCACTTGAAACATTTATCTTATTCATCATCCAATTAAAATGCATTAACCCAATTTTTCATACATGCTTATAATATATATATATACATCATGTCCACAAAGCCAATGAAAACAAAACAAATATAGAAATAGAATTTTAAAATTGATATATAAACATAAACTCCACTTTTTCAAATACTGATGTTCACTTCTATACAAGCCCCAAGAGCCACTCAAGATAGATGGTGTTATATACCGTACCTATGAGCACTAATGGGTATGTCCCAATTCTTATAAATATGTTGGACACTATTGTAAGTGGGGATAATATGCTGTCTAAGTAGTCAACCACTAGCAGTGGTTTACCTACTTCATGCTGCTGGCATGTATTGTATCTTGTTGATATCATAAAGATTACCATTTCATTTCCAACCTTCGTTTTGGTTATTTTTCATTCAGTAACCTTTTCTAGGTTGCAACAGATGGTTACTAAAGGAGTTTGTTGCGTGAGTGGTAAGAGTAAGAGGTAAAAGGCTCAGTTTATGTGGGAAAGATAACGCTTAACCCTGGACTTGAAGAGGTTAAGAGACACTCAAGGTAGAGGGATACTGAATGAAGTTGTATGAGTGTAAGAGGAGGAGGTAAGAAGGTGCAGTTTATGAGGATATGTAGGAAAGGTAACGGTTAACCCTAGACTTGAAGAGGTTAATATTGTAGTGGTCAGGGAAGGTGTCATCTTGGGAGTCATTTCCACAAAGAAGCAGTTCTTGGGAAGAAGCTGTTTGAGTGGAAATTCTCACTAAGGGAATACAATGGGAAAGGAGTTCATCTCAGTGTACATGGCGTAGTAAGTCTTAGTTGGAAGGGTTAGAGTTGGAGAAGCTTAGGAATGTAGCTTGTCTGAAGATTTTCCATGAATATAGCAATAATGTAGCGAGTATTTAGCATAGTGGAAAATAATTCATCCCCCACAAGGCTATGTAGACACTTTGAACTCTATCAAGACTGGAAAGTGAAGACTGGGAGCTCCAGTTCAGATTTGACAGCAATACTCCCGACTCTTGTAAAAGTAAAGCATAAGCAGGAGATGTTTGGTGCTTACTGAAGTGATACAGGGAACTGATCATTTTTCCCAGTATTTTTAGCAATGGATCATATATATGAGTTCCACTTGAGGTTTAAGAGTAAATGGCTTTGCTGTACAGACCTCTCTGATCAAATGGTTAAGTATACTTTGCAAAAATATCATTTCCTAAGATAAGGGAATGGAGGTTCAATCTGGAGTGATACAGGGAACTGATCATTTTTTCCAGTATTTTTAGCAATGGATCATATATATGAGTTCCACTTGAGGTTTAAGAGTAAATGGCTTTGCTGTACAGACCTCTCTGATCAGATGGTTAAGTATACTTTGCGAAAATATCATTTCCTAAGATAAGGGAATGGAGGTTCAATCTGGAGTGATACAGGGAACTGATCATTTTTTCCAGTATTTTTAGCAATAGATCATATATATGAGTTCCACTTGAGGTCTGGGGTGAAAAATAAGCCATGTCACCTTGAAGATATACATGTGATATTTTCACGACCAATGAAAAACAAAATAACATACAATTTAAAAATTGAAACATAAATCCACATTATTTCACCCCCACCCTCCCAAAAACAGTTTTTGATGAAGCTAAATTTAATAGAGAAATGTGTTAAATTTATGAAAATTTGCCTACTTTTTTCTTATTTAATCGTTCATAAATGAGATAGTCCCACCCACAACATTCTGAAAGTGGAAAGAGTAAAGCATGCATATTCATCTCACTAAACTTGGTCACCTGTGTTGACAACAACATAAATCTTAAATTGGAATTTTAAATTGAGTGAATTGAACCACAGTATACAGGATCTGTTTGTTGGCACAAGCTCCCAGGTAAAAAAAAATACACATTAAAGAATACTTGTCATGACATATTGAATAATGCAGAATGTTGTCTTGATTTTCCAACTGAAATTTATATTCACAGCTCAGTATCTTGATATCTGTTTTGTCCCTCAATTCAAATCACCGAATTGACATTTTGTTTCTTGACTGTGCAGGTGGTATAATAATGGCTTGGAATGAGAAATTAGCAAGCATAATTCAAATTCTGGTTGAAATTGTTACATTCACTTTTGCACAAATACTCTTAGGAAATGTATAAATCCATCTCTCCTCCCCTTTCTGTGGGTTAAATAGCAGAGCACACTGAATTCTCTATCCCTGGTTAGCAACCAGTATAATAGGACAACTCTGAATTCATGATCATTTGTGTCCCTTGTGAAGCACATACTTGAACTGTAACCAAGACTGCTAGTGGTTGACTACTTAGACAGCATATTATCCCCCACTTACAATAGTGTCCAATGTATTTATGAGGATTGGGACATACCCATTAGTATTTATAGGTATGGTATATGACATAAACACTGACAGGGAATTTGTGAATTTCTATTTACTATAAACATCATTTCTAGTGGGTACAAATGTTTGAGTTAACATCTGTTTAGTTTATTTTTTTAAACACTGAAAAAAGGGGATGTCAACTCAAATATGCCCACTAGAAATTACATCTACTTGAAAGACCCATGAAAATTTCAGTTTTCCTATTTTAATAATCTGATGAATTTTAATTTTTAAGTTAATGATTGAATAAGCTCATAGAGTTCTATGACAATAAAATATCCATAGAAATTCCCCTATCACATCATTAAATATTTGAGCTTAACAACTTTAACATGATATTGCAATAACAATCATAAATATAAATGCTGGTCATTATTTTAAGAAGTAAGGGGGTACAAATGAAAATATTTTAAATTGACAACTTTTTCATTTCACTGAAACAGCCATTAAACACTTCTATCTTCCCTTCCTTCCTTCTTTCTTTAATTTTTTTCACTGAAACCAAGTAGCATCTCTGATATATCATTTCCATGTTTTCATGCAGTCAAAACGGAATAGTCCATTATTTATGGGGAATTGACATAGTTTAATGGTGATGTGTATAATAGGATAAGAAATAATGCTGAATTAAAAAAATCCATTAATTATTCAAAAATTACTTTGTTTCAAATACAAAAATAAAGTTAGCCTTTTGGCTAAGATCAAAATGTGGTATCTGTTCTTCTCTCTCCCTCTCTCTCACCTTCTCCTTTTCCTTCTTTCTTTCATTTTCTCATTGAAACCAAGTAGTGTCTTTTCCCCTCTTTCCATGTGATCAGAATAGAATAGTCCATTATTTATGAGGTATTGGTAGGGTGTAACGGTCATACAAACTAACAAAGGACGGACAAACACAATTATAATAGGATAAGAAATAATGTTGGTTTAAAAAATCCTTTTTAAAATTAAAACTGAATATGAAAATATATGTTGAGGCTGCATTTTAATTTGGCATTCTCATACTGTGATGGAAAACCAACAAAATTTGGTGGTATTGTAAGATCTGCTGGGTTAGTGGTAACCATACTTTCACTTCATTCATTCTAGTTGTTGATAATTAACGATAATATTGGTGGTGGTTTTTTACCCAACATTTTGTTTAGCACTTTAGCATTCAACAGGCTCAAACCCACCCTGTAAATAGTGTCTCTCAAAGTCTTACTGTTTGTGTGACTTCCTTTATTTGCAATGATGTCATCATATATTATGGCAAAGTATACATGGGGTCGGTTACAGCGGGTTGAATATTGAGAGTTGATATTTACGGGGTTGGGTTGAATGCTAAAGGGTTAAGACAGTCTGTCTATATCTCTGAGATAAGGTATTATGATTATTTACATTATTCGGACTGTTATCCTCATCTTCATTGCCATATTTATAACGTTTTGGCTGTTGTATGCTCTGGCCTTCTTCAGGTGATTGGAATTTTGAACCAAACCCTTTATTTCGTCCACTGAGGTAGATTGTTCTAGTTCCATGTGCTATGCCTCTTCTGGATGTCGTCAAGGACACATGGCCCAGTGGATAAAGACGTTAGTTAGATCCAGTGACTAGACCCAAAGAGTTGTGAGTTCAATACCAGGCTATAGCAGTGGTGAACCAAAAAACTTGGAGTTGATTTAAAGGGAAATAACTGAGGCACCTTGAAGAGGCATGGCACATGGAACTAAAACAATCTACCCTGGTGGACGAAATAAAGGGTTCGGTTTGAAATTCCAATCACCTGAAGAAGGCCGAGGTGTACAACAGCCGAAACGTTGTGAATATGGTTATGAAGATGAGGGTTAAGACAGTGTTGAAAGTCAATATCTTGATGTCATTATTTTCTCTTTCTGTTACATTTGCTATGCATTTTAGTTGCTGCTGCTGCTGTTGGTAGTCCTTAAGTGATGTGGTTTCTATTATTTGGAGAAGTTCTTTGTGATTCTATAGCATTAGTTTATCAGATTTGACAAAAGAAATTTCTCTTGAAAAGCCACAGGATTCATTCTCATAAGGGTTTACTGCAACTGTCTTCCCCTATTCCTAGAGTTCCTGATAAATGAAACCCACCAGGCTTCATTAACCGTCTATCAAAAATTGATAGAAGTAGTACTTTGGTTAAGATGCTAACATCAATTTTGCATCCTGAATCAGATTCTTTCAATTGAAACCTAATCTGATATGTCTTGTGTATTTTAGATTGGCAAAGATTTGCTTTGACAATCTATAGCAGAGTTGTACGATGTTATTTTTTGTATAATCCACAAATTATGACCTCTTCTCGGCCTATGTTGAAATCTGTCCATAAGGATGACTTTCTCCCATATAATCTGTCACTTCAGGACATGGGTGATCATGGTTCTCCACAATTTCTTGTCCTTTGTAGCTCTTAATAAATTTTGTCTTTGTGATCTCTCCTAAACCTAGTTCTGCCATCTATTTACTCAAGCTTGCTAGGTAGTTATGCATTATTTTCCTCTCTGCCTGTCGCCTTCAAACTGTCCTATGAGTATTAAATTTTCCAAGCCCTCTTTCCTCATTATGTACCTGAGAAATTTCCCCTATTTCCTCTTGATGATAAGTATAAACATCGTTTTTTGTTTCAGGTTTCTCTAAAACTTTGTTGTTGCTCATGTGTTTGGTCCATATTATTCTCAGCATCCTTCTGTAGAACCACATTTTTTTGTCTGAAGCTTCCTCTTCATCTGTGATGAGAATTCACAACCATATAGGAGACATAATATTACATAACAGTTCAGTACTCTTCTTTGATTCTACCAAAATTTTCCTGTTTCTTAATACTTTCCTTAACTTTTGGAAGGCACTTTTGCTATCCCAATGTGCCTTCGGATTTCAGTGTTGCACTTTCCATCCTCTGTTAAAACATTTCCAAGATATTTCAATCTTTGTCCTTTTTTGATTTTGGTATCTTCAATTTGTAATTTGCATGTTGTGCTGTTCCTTTTGCTAACAGCCATGCATTCTCTCTTGCTTTTTATAGGAGTTCTTGTAGTTTCCTTTCTATGTCTGTTATCAACACTGTATCATTTGCATATCTTATGTCAAGATTATGGCTGCTAATAATGAATCCTGGTAGGACTTTTAATTCTCTCAGAATTACCTCACTATATAGGTTGAATAAGTCCGGTGAGAAGATACATCCTTGTCTTACATTCCTTTCTATTTTTGTATATTTTCTGAATTCATTTTCTATCCATATGCAGGGTGTTTACTGGATTTTTTTGATATCCTTCCCAAATATATCAAGATTAACTAGCAGATCCAACAGTTCTATCTATCTATCTATCTATCTATCTATCTTTAAAACAAGTTATATAATTTATTTATTGGAATGTCAGTGTGAAGATAACTACATAGGTAGGATCACTCAACTTCTATAGAAATGATTGTCTTGGGTATGATGATCCAGCAGCAAGGCCTCTGATCAGGAGGTTTTGAGGAGCGTGGAACCAACTTTTAATAGCTGTTATTCCCAGGTTTTCCATGAAAACTGAGGGAAACTTTCCTCATGGTTGAAATTTGTAAATAATAATGGTACAAAGATTAGTTGCTAAAATATGTAACATAATAATTATTACACAATGATCTATTTTGAATTAATTTTGTTATTTGGAGTTGTCATTGTCACAAAATTTTGGCTGTATTATACTACCAGTTTTGGCTTACAGTCATATGTTAAAACTACAGGTTCCTTTATGATCACTGAAGTTAAACAATATCAAATCTGGTCAGTACCTAGATGGGTGACCACTTGTAAATAAGCTTGGATGTATAGGTGGTGTAATGGATAATGGCTTGGAATTGTTAATTGGAGCACCAAGTTCCAATTCCAGTAAGGTTCGTTATATTCCCTTATGCGCAAATACCTTTAGGAAAGGTATGAATCCACCTCTTACACTGCAACTATGGGTTAATTAGTAAGACTTGTATAAATTAATTCCTTATCTCAGAAAAATATTCTTATGCTCTAAAAATTTTTCTGGCTTTAAATAACCTGCAAAGGAATGATTAGCCATAGGAAATGAATCCATCAATCAATACTCTACAAGCTTCTTCAGGTTTAAACTTCATAACCTATAAATTTTAAACTGTTACTGGGTGTGAAAGAGAATAAGAAAACTTTAGTGAGTGATAAAAGAAAAGGATTCAGAAGATAGCAATAGGTTTTTGCATTTAAATTTTTGAAGATTGTAGTTGGCAGGGAAGCAAGAAATCAGAAGGGAGTTCCACAGATTGATTTTATTCTGTTGTTCCATTATTTGAATAAAGGGTTTGGTTAAAAATTCCCAGTAAGTTACTGAATGCAACAGACACTTTTTTGTTTATCCTTTCCCCTTCTATATTCTGCTTTCTCATTATTATATTTGTCTTTTGAACAGGAACAGATTTATTCCTTGTTCAGGATTGTTTTTCTAGTTTCTTCTAAAATTTTCTTATTCTCTTTCACTCCCAGTAGCCCCTTGCATCTCAGTGGCATTATTATCTTGCTTGAGGTGAAATGATTAAAAGAAAAAAAAAACAGAGGTTTCTCAGTCAGAAAACATAGCTTATTCTAATTTAGGAAGACTGAAAATCAGGCAAGTATTACACTCTGATCTAAGGTAAAAAAAATTATGTAGTTATTGTAGATATAAAAAAAAAGGTGTGGGGGAGGAGCTGAATAATAGTATAGATAATTTATATCTTTTGTATAATTGATGCAAAATCTTTCTCCCCCATCCCAAATATAAATTAACTGCATTATTATTCAGTGCTTAACTTTCTATGACCCTATGTCAACTTTTAGTTAAATTTCAAACTTCATTATATAAAGGATTTCTGAAAGATTCTTGGTCTGACCTCTTTTCCAAAATCTGCCAAAATGACCAAACATTAGAATTTTGGAGAATGCAGCCTTGATTGGGCCAAGAACCTTTTGGCATCCATATATAAAAGAATGATTCTTGTTTTTGATCAATCTGATTATCTGAATTATTTTTTGACACATTAAACTTGTTAGAACCATTAACTAAACAAGTAGTGTTTCATGGAGTAAAACAAGTGATAATCTGAGAATAGACTGCATGCAGAAGAACTTCCCATCCCAGCTCAATGAACATTTTCTGTATCACATTTGTAAAACAAGGGATGCATGAAAATCACTGGCTAACTTACTTGTCCAGTAAAAGGATTTTTGTTTAATTTTTTTTTTTTAATATAATATTTATCCTTTAGATTATTGTCTATATTCATCTCTATAGACATTTGTATAATGTAATATCACAAATTAGAACCTTATGTAATTATTACAACTGATCTGTGGTGAAAGACTTGCTTAAATGGATGCTTTGCAAGCAAGTATGACCACAGATCAATCTTCATTGAGTGCCTTATACTTGTGCTTTTAAACTGTACTAAACTAAGCTTTTATTTTTTATCTTGGTCAAGATCATAGTTTACAACCCTATGCCACACTTGATTTTGAACTACATGATCTTTTTAATGTGTAGTGAAAGCTTTGCAAGTTAGTATGACAAGATGCCAATCCTCATTGAGTGCCTAACATACACAACAAACTCTTCTCAATAAAACCCAATACAGGAGAATGGAAATCAGGCTTCAGAAAGGAACAAGTCATTATATTGTGACTACATATCGGTCACACAAAACTAACACACTCCTTTTTAATTAAACAAGAAAACCAGCCAGAATGCATAGCATGTTAAACACCCTCTACTGTTAAATGCATTCTAATAGACTGTGGTGATTATGCCATTATCAGACAATGCTTTTACAACACAACAGGAGATATATTCCAAAATGTCAGTTTATATGACATTTTGTTCTTCCTGAAAGAAATAAAATTATACCAAAAAGTATAACAATAAACTCAAACTTTACCCTAGAAACTTATCCCTGAAAGCAATTCCCAATCCATTTAGCAACAAACAACTGCATACAACTTACTGTCAAAATAAAGAAAAATCATTGAAAAAAATAACAAATTTGACCACCCTCTACAATTTACCTCGTGGCATAAAATAATCCTGACTGGTTGACATGCTGTTAAAACCAATCAATCATTGGGTTCCTTATACTTATGGTTTTAAGCCTTGAAACTAAAGTTTAAAGGCTTAACTCAGTTTGAAAAATATCATGACTTTCTCAAGACCTAAAGACTTACTTTTAGCTAAAAACTTATCAATTTGTTTTTTGTTTGTTTTTTTCAGTTCGACGTCATGCCACGGCTGATGACTCCGATGGGTATGTCATTCAAACATTTTTCTTTTAAATCTGCATGCAAAAAATTAATTAAAATTATTTTTCCTCAAAATAGATTTTTAATAAAAACTTAAAAGGTAAAATGTTTAACTTTTTAAAGTGTTAATGTTTCACAAATAAATAACTAACTTTAATTTTTGTAGATATTTTTTACACTAATTTCTGCTGTATATTTACATCAAAAAAATAAAAATAAAAAATGTCTTAAGACTTTTGAATTTTCACATGTTAATATTGAGGTGTATCTATTTTATCAAGGAGTCTCTTATATTTCATCACAATATTGCTCAATCAGAAGACCAGGAAGCATACTGAACAACGTAAATATTTATATTATTAAGATGTTTTTTTGATTGGTCTCGTCAACAGTAAGATGGTCACATATAAACAGTCGGCAGAGTGAAAGTAATTCAATACAGAGCAGATATATTTTTCTTTTAGTGGCATGATGTTCTATACTACAGGCATACTCATGGTACAATTAAGATCTAGAACTGGAGACCCATTTCAAAATGTTTGAATTGCAGAAGTTTTGGGAGAAAAGTTAAAATTAAACAACATTCTTAATTTTCATAATTTTTTAAAATAAAAATATTACACTTGCTTCTATTTTATGTTTTTTAATGGTAGACTAAAATTCAACATATATTTGTGAATACATTTTAGAAAGAAAAACACAAATTACACATGAAAATAGTTTTATGAATATATTTGTTGTTATGAATAACTATCATAAAGAAAAATATTAACTTCATGTGACAAATAATAAATTTTGCAGTGTAAAAATAGAACTGAGATAAAAAGTTTTTAGAAGAAATGAAGTATAACCAAACATTAACATTTCTTGAGGGAGTATTTGTAACAGTTGTAAGAAAGATTAGAAAAAATCAGATTAATAAATTATTTCTTTAAATCATGTAAAATTACTCATTTTTCAGTGCTTACAACATATGGCCTTGTCTAGATTTTCAATTTTTTTTCTTTAATTTTGTGGTGCAAATATTTATATTACAGTATAATAACTGTGGTAAAAATTCAACATACTTTTCTGCCTGTTAGAAACAGAAATACAGCTGTTGTGGGTATGACAATGAACTACATCCGCATCCTGGGTAAGACAATAAACTACATCCAACAGTAAGGCTTCTGATCAGGAGATTTTGAGGAGCGTGGAACCACCTCTTAATTGTTGGTGTTCCCAGGCCCACCCTGACCCGGAGTGATAGCACCTGTTAGGGTCCCTGCTATGGGTAAATAGTTAACCCCCAAACTAGGGTTAAATTCACTATGAAAGTGTAAAAATAGGTTCTAATACCAGAAATAGTTTGTAAATAAAATTATTACCAGCAATACATTTTTGAAAAAAAATATTACCGGCTATACATTTAAAAAAAAAGAAAAATAGCCAGCAATACATTTTTGAAAAAAAAATTTTACCAGCAATAAAAAAATTTTCGGCATTAAATAGCCCATTGAGGTTGATATGCCGTAAAACAAACCAAACCAAACCAGAAATACAGATTACACAAAAAATTAATGTTTATCATTAGTGCATTTGCATTGATGAATAAAAATGTAACAAAGGAGAATATTAAATTAACTTTAAGCAAAATTTTTAAATTAACCTTAAGTAAAAAATATTAACCTTTAGCACTCTGCATTATTAATATTACTTCCCTTTCCACAGAATTTTTTTTAAGGCTTCTCAATTGCAGTATCCTTATTGTTAATTTCACTCAAAGTTGTTTTATTGCCATAGCAGGATATGACAACACAATTGTGAAATTCAAACACAGTATTATTCAGGGATCAGTCAGTTTCAGTGACAGGATAAACTTTTTGTACAGCAAATAAAGTCATATACAGAGTGATAAAGGTTAAATAATCTTCCAAGTGACAAGACCAAGATTACTAAATTATATTTATTTTATAATGAGTTTGTTTTTCTTTGTATATTGGGAGTTTGTTTTTTTGCAATAAACATAAAATAATATAACAAGTTCAAAGAAAATAAAGTAAATAAATTTTCCATTAAATAAGCTAAGTTATTTTAAGTGTAAAAGTACACATTTCTTTTAATTTGTTAAGCTAACTACTGCGGCAAACTACTGCAAACCCAAACTAAAATGAGTCACTCTTAGTGGAACAAGGAGCTTTTGAAATAGGCCTCCAATTCTGGTTCTTAGTTGCACTATGAGTAGGCCTATAGTATAGAATGCAATAGCTAAAGGTCATTTGTATTCTTTAACAGAGAACATTTATGCTGAATGAAGAAATCACTGCTATAATACAACATTAGACTAAAATATGAAATAACATTTGGAACTGGGACATAACACCCAATTAAAGGTCAGCTGAATAGCTGAGAAGGTCAGCTGCAACAAAACTAAGAAACAATATCTATTTTTTCCTTCTATACTTAAATAGGAAAAGAAACCAAATCTTACCTCCTATCTATATTCTTACACCAAGTGTTTCAACAAGTGCACACAAGGAATAAGCAAAAATAGTAATGTTAATATTAGCCATTTCCTTATAAGGAAATATTTGGCATTCATTGACTGAGCAGCCAGTACTACTGTTGGTTGAAATTTATAAAATCTTTTTCTTAAAACAATTTTTCAGGAAAATAGTTTTCTCAAGTCTAGTAGCTATTATCACTCTTTTCAGTATTGAGGCAGTTTCCTTCCTAACCTTTGGTTTGAAGTAGTGTGGAATATCACCATATTGATTATGTCGCTAATTTCTCTTCAAGTTACATGTGATATCCATTTTAGCTGTTGCTGTTGTTAATAGTCCACAAGTGATGTTGTTTCTGTTATTTGGAACAGTTCTTTGTTTAGGATTCTGTAGCACCAGTCCACAATGTTTGAAATTAACCTAGATTTGGACAAGATAAAAAGGTCATTCAGTTCCAGTGACCAAGAGGAAGAGAAACAATTTTGGTATACTAAAAAGTCAACAACTCTGAGCCAGAATCTTAGTTTTTTTAGTGGGAAGGGTTGCTCATCCACATGGTTTACATAATGGTCATACATAGAATAACCTCTTGGAGATATGATTAAAAAATAGGAGAAATAAATTCCGTAAAAAAATGATTAAAAAATAAGTCATAGAAATTAAAAATCAATAGACATTCCTAACTGTTATGGTCGAATATCCTCGCACCAAGGTCATGGTCCAAGGTAGAACCAAGGAAGAACAACACGAACACAAGAGTCGTAAATAACAAAGATATATTACAACAGAAATATAATACAAGAAGTTGAAGGTGTTAGTATTAACTGTCAGTCTGGTTTAGAGTGAACTAATATTGTCTTGACTCGTTAGGTCTCAACTCATTCCTCATCCCTCTCTCTCAGAGAGGTGTAGTATTTATAGAGTCAGGAAGAGTCCATTATCGTTATAGGTAAGTTCCCATAACACTAACAAATTGTGTAATGAAGGTCATGTTGAATGGACACACTTCTAGATCATTTCACATTAATGCAGGGATTCCCCAAAGCACTATCCTTGTGCCTAAATTGTTTCTTATCTTCATCAACAAGCTTCCTTATGTCTTCACTTCCCAACTAGGTTTTTATGTTGATGACATAGCTATTTACTCCTGTCTTAATAGTAAGTCTGACACAGTAAAACTGGCAACTGCTTTCGAAAAGAGCCACCAAATTGTGGTTAACTGGAGCAAGGAATGGATTGTAAATTTTAACACCTTCAAAACAAAACTTTCATTTAATCACCTTTTCTGTCTGCCATTAGCATGACTGATGCTAACCTCGAGGAGAGCAAAACTGTATGCCTACTTGGGTTCATGTTTTCCACTGACGTGAAATGGAGTGACTGTATTGAATCAACTGCTAGTTCTAAAGTTGTTATCAGAAAATCTTTTTCATCAGAATCCATCTTGCACATTTATAAATCTACCATTCATCCGTGCATTGTCTACTGCTGGTATATCTGGTCTGCGGCTCCTACAATATATCTCGAGATTTTTGACAAAATTCAAAAAATCATCTGCAATGTTATCGATCCCAACCTGGGATCTCCATTTTAGTTACTTTTCCAACATGACATGGCTTCCGTCCTATCATTTCTAAAAAAAACTTTCATGGCAATTTATCTGATTAGCTTTCCTGCATAAATTTAAGCATGCTACTAGATTAGCAATAAGGATTCAGTTTTATTGTTAAACTAGCTAGATACATTTGTATGTTCTATTCTAATAGTTTCTTTTCTTGCACTTCTCACCTGTGGAACTCCCAATTTCTTGATTCCTCGCCACCTACAATTTTAACAAATTTAAATACAACATCAATTGACATCTGTTTTCTTGAATCCTTTTCCTTTATTGTTCTTTTCTTCACTCCTCTTCACTAAAGTCTTCTCATTCTCTTTTACTCCCTGTAACCCCCTGTGTCTTAGTGACATTATCATCTTGCTTGGGGTGAAATGATTAAAAAAAACAAAAGATTTAAAATATAAATAGAAAAATAAAAAGATAAATTGTATAAATAAAAAAAATTATAAAAGATTGAAATTAAAATAATAGTAAAAATAGGTATTTGAAATTAATTTTAAAATTATAAAATTGGTAAGTAAACACAATCTTTTTTTTTTCTCTAAGTGTTTCACCCCAAGCAAGGTGGGACACCACTAGCATACAAGGGTTACAGAGAGTTGGAGTGATAGAGGAAAGAAGAATAGGGGATAGATCAAGGCATCTGGAGACGTCGATTGACATTACATTTGAATAGTTGGAGATTATAGCTATCAGGGAAACAGGAAAAGGGGAGGGAGTTCCACAGGCGAGAAGTGCGAGACATGAAGCTATTGGAGTAGAAGTGATTGCTACATTTAACAGTTTCAACAGTGAAGGAGTGAGAAAACGAGATGCCAGCCTAGTAGAACACTTAAATTCATGAAGTCTGGGAACCAGTGAAAGCAGCTCATCGGAGCAATTACCATGAAAGTATTTGTAAAAAAGCCAGAGGGAGGCGACAGAAGAATGACCTATTTATTTAAAATAATAAAAATGATAAATATACTTAATAGAAATAAAAATAATGCAACTATAACTCTTCTCAAGATTATAAATTAATATTTACTAGTATTAAATGGGAAATTAATATTTACTAGTAGTAGACATTCAAAGATGGCTGAAAAACAAGAAGCCGGAAGAGAATTCCACGAGTGAGAAGTGCAAAAGAAGAAACTAGCCATTTCAACTACAAAATGAGACCTTGCTGCCAATCTAGTACTGCATTTAAATTCATAAAGTCTATGTACCAAAGAGGAAAACTCATCAGAAATGTTACCATGAAAATATTTATAAAAAACACACAGGAAAGCTACATTATGGCAGTGGGAAAGTGACTGTAGGTGAGATGCCAGGTCAGGACCGATAACATTGCAGATTTATATTTAGTCCTAGACACCTTGCAGCTTCTTTGTATTGTCATAGACGATGAACAGTTATATTTATTTTGGCCTTTTTTTCTATAAAATTTAATCTTATGACAGATACCATAAAAAGATACAAATACCATTAGAAAGTTTAAGTCCATCCATTCTCCTCTGAGCTGAGGGTTAATAGCAGAACAGACTGGCCTCTCTAGCCTTGGGTGGCAACTAGTCTAGAAAAATAACTCCAAGTTCAAAAACCAGTTGGGCATAGAGCTATGTAAAAACCTACTTGCCGCAGAAACCACTACATACCTAGTGGGGTGAAGCTATATCACAGGACTTTATATTTATTTTTTCTACTGCAAAGTGTTTGATCAGGTTTATTGATAACTGATTTATATTTAATTAAATTTTAAGCCTGGAATTTAAGGGGAAATGTTTATTTTGCAAAATTAATTTGTATTTGCCATTTTTAAGCAAATCCCTGGTATGTGAATAATCATGTTTCTCTTTTCAGATGGACTCCTGTCCACCTTCATTTGCTTAGTGTGCCTGAACTGTGTCACATGACCTCACAGTTCTCTTCTTCTTTATCTTCATCTTTCCAGCAATGGCTCCTCTTTCGAAGAGAGCATCCTTTGCAAGTGAGTATCACCAGACAGTATGAAGTATTTGTAAATATTCAATCTGACTTAGGAAGGCTTGAACTCCACTTTACTTTATTAACTTGACCATAGTCTTGTCACTGTACAACAATTGTAAACAAAAGTAAAAGTGAGGAAATGAGCAATTGACACTATCTCTGCTTCTTTTATGTGTTTTGTTCCTTCAGGGTGTAGGAGACTATAGCTCACCACAGCTTCCTATCCTTTGTAGCTGTAAGCAATGTTTGTCCCCTTACTGTCCCACCCAATCCCTTATCTGTTATTTACACATAAATTAATCTACTTGTTAAGTAGATTACTCATTGTTTCCAGTCTTCACTATATCCTGTGGGTGTTAAATTTTCCAAGCCCCCCTTTCCTCATTATTTGTTTTAGAAATTTCAAGTGTCTCTTTCTGATCCTAAGTACAAGTGCCCTTTTGCTTAGATTAGTGAAAGCAAGAATGACTGTTATATCCATTATTAACTATCAATCATTATGACTAATTAATCTGCAGTTAAAAGTTTGTTTACATACCTTGATAAGCTGTTCAAACTGGATACCATATATCTTTGAGTATAAGCCGATGTCATGCATAATGTGACCACTGAATTTTTCTTCATGAATTTTAACTGCTTCTTTCTGCTGTTAAGTATAAGTTTTTTTTTTCATTTGGCAACATTATAAGAAACAGATGGCAATAAAAATACTGTTGGTTATTTATAGTTCATTTGTTTAAATAATGCACTGACTATTGTTTGCAGGGTAATAATTGTAAGTAAAATGATCCACTAAAATAAGTAACTAAGTAGTCATTTTAAGTTCTCTGAATATCCAGGCCATTAAAGAATAGATCTTTTTGGAGTTCAATTATTCAAACAAAATTTGGCATCTTACTGATTTTTTAAAGTTATAGACAATAGACACTTCAAAGATTTCACTAATATTGTACAAAAGCTAGCATTGGGAGCTTTTACATTGACCTTGTACATACATAATATATATTTGCACATATGCAAAGGATGACAATAGAACCTTTTACATGAACTTATATATAAAAATATATAAAACAGTCATGAGTATGACAATAAACTACATCTGGCAGCAAGATCTTTTATCAGGGAAATTGGATGTACTGAGGAGGGTGGAACCACCTCTTAATTGCTGTTGTTCCCAGGTCAACCTTGACTCATGGTGGTTGCACCTGTTAGGGTCCCAGCTATGAGAAAATAGTGAACCCTGAAACAAAACACTATGAAATTATAAAAATACATTTTTATAGTAAAAATACCAGCAATACATTTTTATATAAAAAATGATCAACAATACATTTTAAAACAAAATTAACTGTAGTTGAAGGCATACAATTGCATTCAAAGTATATTTAGTTGAAGGCATACAATTGCGTTCAAAGTATATTTAGTTGAAGGCATACAATTGCGTTCAAAGTATATTTAGTTGAAGGCATACAATTGCGTTCAAAATATATTTAGTTGAAGGCATACAATTGCGTTCAAAATATTTACATTTCAGCATTAAATAACCCATAGAAGTAGATATGCCACTAAACAAAATCAACCAACCAACATGAAAGAACTCTTTCATGATATTAATCATACAATTTCTTAAAGAAATCAAACTGTATTCCAAAATATAACTTCAGCAAAACTATAACATAAAATACACATATCACTGCCTCTAGTAATCATATCCACACAAACATGTATATGCATAAAATCTGAGTATTACCTATCATGTATTCAGTTGTGAAAGCAGAATAACATATTTTTATTACTCTAAAGCTCCAATGAAAATTAAATTTCGGTATTAAATGACCCATAATTGATATGTCATTAAACAAATCAATGAAAATCAATAATATAAAACAGGTATTATTTAAAAATATACGTTTTGGTTAATTGTTTTTGAAAAATATTAACCTGTTTGTTTTTATTGTTTCAGTTCTTCATTGTTAACACGTATATATGCCTCAATTTTGCCATTGTTGGTTGTTATATCCCAGGGATTGTTGTCTCATATTTAATTGGTAAGTAACTGTATTTAGATAACAAAATTATTAAATTTGAAATGTTTTTTCATTGTAAAAATACAGTCGTACCCCTTTAATCTTGTGCTATGGTAACTTTCATGGTTTACCATGTTTCAAATCTGCCACCATTAATTTAAGGATCAAATTTTAGCTTTAATGTTAATTTAAACTATTTAAAAAAATTAAAAAAATCTAACCACTTTTTAAAAAAACAAAATTAAAAACTCTAAGTCTACCCCCAGAGATTAAATAAAGGATTCAGTTCTGAATTCCCTTTATGTTACCTAGATCGATATACACTTGAGGATGGCTGATGGGGCACAACAGTCAAAATGCTGTGATAACCACAACAAAGATGAAGACAATAGTCCAAATATAAATAATGTAAATAAGAAAAACTCTAAATATGAAAGCTTTTGATTTTTATTTTCGCATCAAAATTAGAGATATATGTATTGTTTCCTGAATCATAAAGGATAATTTTTAACACAACCAATTAAAAGGCAGATGTATAATAGGGTAATGTCCTTGTTTGTGCATGAAAAGACCCTGTGTAGCATTAAAAAGAACAGGGCAAAAATAATACAAAGCAAGCAAACAATATATGCAAAGCAAATTAACAGTAATAAGGCAAAGCAAAAGTAGTATGGCAAAATTTTCACAAACTAAAAATTGAGGTTGACACACAAGAGCAAATTCTGATGAATGGATGCAGCGTACTGACTTCAAGGCAAGACAGATCAGGACTGAGTCGGATTACACTGACAAGTAGCCTATCTTATTGGCTAAGAATAAATCCCATCATGCATTTGTATGCTTGTGCCTAAAAATTGGGGAGGGGGAAAGTATTTTGCAATCATTCCAAGCAGAATTGGGACCAACAAGATTAATAAATTATTTACACTATTTGCATTTCAGACTATTGTCCTCATCTTTATTGTTATCACAGCATTTCGGCTGTTGTGCCCTGCAGCCTTCATCAAGTGTATACTGATGGGGGTAACCTACTGGAAATTCTGAACTGAACCCTTTATTCAATCTACAGGGGTAGATGGTTCTCATTCCACTACCCTTGTATAGGGATATCTTGTCTAGTTCTTATTTTTTTACCTGGCTTACAGCCACATCACATTGAAACACCTGTTCCTGTACAATCAGTGAAGTTAAGCAACATTGAGCCTATTTAGTATCTATATGGGTGGTCACTTGGTAATAGCAGGTGCTGTAAGGTTGGATGTGTGGGTGGTGTAATAGATAACAGCTAGGAATTGGAAATTGGGGAGTTGAGTTCAAATTCCAGTTGGGTTTGTTATATTCACTTTTGTGCAATACTCTTGGGAAAAGTATAAATCCATCTCTTCTCCTTCCAGCTATGGCTTAATTAGTAGGACTTGTATCATTATTATCCCCAAAAACACACTCACAATCTAAAAATATTTTCTGGTTTTGAAATAACCTGCAAAATATTGTAAAAAAAAAAAAAATAATCAATCATATTTTTTACCCTCATAGATTAAATAAAGCGTTCAATATCTGTCTTTATTTCTGAGATGAGATATTATAATTATTTACATTATTTACATTGTCTGGACTGTTGTCCTCATCTTTATTGCCATATTCACAACATTTCGGCCGTTGTACGCTTCAGCATTCTTCAGGTAATTGGAATTTTGAACTGAACCCTTTATGGCTGAAATGTCGTGAATATGGCAATAAAGATGAGGACAGAAGTCCAAACAATGTAAATAAAGGGTTCAGTTGAGAATTCCTCATAGGTTACCCAGATTGATATACATCTGATGAAGGCCAGAAGTTACAACAACTGAAACAATGTATTAACAACAACAAAGTTGAGGACAATAGTCTGAATGTATATAGTGTTAATGATGATAACTCTTCATGTTAGAAATTCAGACAGCTTAATAAACATGGGAGAAAAAATTGTCTGTCTTTTAATCTCTTGGACATGCAGAAATGTCAAGAAAACTTACGAAGCATTTCTATTTGATTGTCATCTACTTATTATGAGTTAATAGAAATCATTGGTGTTTTATAGGATTAATGGATTTTGAGGCAAGCTCTCTTCAGGATAGCTTGAAGTGAAAAATTGATTATATGCATGATCAGAGAAAACCAATAGCTATAAATACATTGTGAATCCATCTGGGGAAAATGAAATAAAATCGATAAATAAAATATTAATAACTAGAAAGAACTGAAAACTGCATGGTTTTCCTATTTAAATTTTCTGATGAATCTTAATCTTTAACTCTTATGTTAATGAGTGAATAAACTCATGGCGAGTTCTATGACAATAAAATATCCATAGAAATTCTATCACATCATTAAATATCTGAGCTTAACAACTTGAACAACAAAATATTGCAATAGCAATAATGCTGGTTGTTATTTTAAGAAGTGGGTAGAAAGGAAAAGATTTGAAGTTGACAACTTTTCCCATTTCACTGAAATAGCTGTTAAACACTTTTATCTTGCTTTCTTTCAATTTCTCACTGAAATCAAGTAGTGTCTTTTCAAAACGGAATAGTCCATTATTTATGAGGTATTTGCAGGAGACATTAAACACTTTTATTTTCCCTTCTTTCTTTCTAGCAAAATCGCCATCTTTTTATGGTAATTGAATTTTTGGCAATTGCCTTACTGGGTTTCCATTGTTTGATACTGTACGTGTGAAAAATGGCGTGTTTATTACGGTCACTATCGCTTCTTTGCCTTTTGGCTGGGATCAAACTGTAGTATCGGTTCTTATCACATTAATCTGATTCTCTCTCTTCACATCTTCCCTTCTTTCTTTCATTTTTTTTCTGAAACCAAATACTGTCTTTTTCCCTGTTTCCATGCAATTAAAACATGGAATAGTTCATTAATTATGATCTATTGACAGGACATAATGGAGAGACAAGCACAATTATAATAATAAAAAAATGCATTTTCCATGATGCTAGGTGTAAAGAAACCAGAAGTATGATTACCCCACTTGGCTTTGAAAGACACAATTAGGTGATGCTCTTGAAGTCTATAAAAAGACAAACATTTCCTGCTTCATTCTCTCGTTCTCCTCCTTGCTCCAAGATAGAGTACCACCTGGTAATTATGTTTCTGCTGAGAACATTATTTTTCCTATTCCATTGATTAGGGACTCTCTTTCCACTTTTCAATGCATAGCATTTGCATGTGGTTTCCGAAACCTCCACCTATGAAGTAAGTCAAGCTTTTTCTTTGGTTGTTCCAACTCTGTGCAAGGCTGACTGGAGATTCACCATTGTCACATTGCTTATACTGAACCCTAATTTTTGAACCAAGAAAAAGAAAACAGATATCCTAAAACCATGTTTAAACCTTCCAACAATAAAGTAAGTAGAAACCTTTGGTTGTTCCAACTCTGCACAAGGCTGACTTGAGCTCAATCATTAATATGATGCTTATACTTACTTGCCCAAACTCTTGGACCAGAAAGAAAACTGGCATACCCAAGAGATATTGAGAATTTTGTTTCACTACAGTCATGATAAAAAGAATAAACATCTGTAGTAGAAAATCAAGTTTTTGTTTGCTTTTGTTTTTCTTTACATATTGAACACACACCTTCACCTAAAATACACACAAACACTAAACCAGTTGACTACCATATCCATTCAACATGATCCTTACTCAGCTGATTGATTCAGTATAGCTATATAGTACCCTGCAGCACATCTAGTAATTACTGTATTTGATAACATATAAATCCACTTTTTCAGTTTTTGTAGTATTATCATTGAAAAGATTTATCCTGTTGTTCTGTTAGGTTGAGTCATAAATAATTTTCATTTTTGGGAATCAATTGTAACAACAAATGTATCATCCTAACTACAAATCATATGTGGCAGTTAAGAATAAATGAACATGTCTTAGGTTTTACAAGGCAGTGGCAGCATACACAGTGGATTAAGGGCAAAATGTTGTTCTCAATGCAAAACTGCATACAGCAAGAATAACACAGAAAGAACTTTGGAACTTGGCCCATCCTACCCTGTAGTGTCTTACAGCTTGGAATAGACAAACATGGCAGAGACCCGTTAGAGATACCTAAAGAAAACTGGAAGATCATTTAAAAGCTTCTAGCACATATGAGGGGCGGTTTCTAATCTACAGAGCCATACCTCCCGCATGTACACTATCTTTATTAGAAAATAAACTTCTGGTGGTCAATGATGTCACGACATCACATACCCCACCCACCATATTTACCTAGCCTTGATTATTACCTTTTTCAATTACTGTAAAAGACTTTGATGGGGAAAACTTTCACTAACAAAAACCAGATTCAAACCTGCGTAATTTTACTCCAAAGATATTGAAGAACTGCAAGTGGCAAGAGGTGGCTTAGGATAAGTAAAGAAAAGAATGGTTAAAAACGGTTGGGCTCAAGTCAGCTTTGTGCCAAGTTAAAATTACTTACTTTATGAGTGGAGCTGCAAAACACAACCAAACACTATACTTCTGGAAAGTAGAAAAAAAAAGGGTTGTCTTTTCCGAAAGTGGGGTCATAAAACTATGCAGATGACCAAAAACCCTTTCTGGTTCCTTTAATACTAGCATCATGGGAAAATGTATTTATTTATATATTTTTTAAAATTCTTTATTATTTTATTTCATTTTCTCACAACCTACAGAGGTTGGTGTGCCATTAAACAAGGAAAACTAAAATGAACCTGAATTTTTTCCCATTCTAATTAAATAAAAATATTTTCTCTGTACAAGTCTTAACGAAATCTTACCATTCGTAAAATGATTTTGCTTTGTAAATATTTAATATTTTCAACCTCTTCTGTTGAATTAATTTTCTATGTTTTTACTTGCAGGTATTTCAGTGTTGTTATCTCCATGTCTTATTTACTATCGAGTGCCTCACAAAATTTATAAGAAACTAGAACCAGGCATAAATCGAGTGTGTTACGTTCTATCATATTTTAGTATATTTATCACAGTTTTCCGAGGTAAGTGAAACTATTGGTTGTAATTCAAACTGTTTTTTGTACATTTTTGTAAAAATTTGAGATCCCCTTACAGTTTAGTCTCAACATGATATTTTAAAAGCAATTCAACTATGCAGTTAATCACTCTTTCATTTAAACCAAATAAACACAAAAGTATTTGCTTGTTACTCTAATTCTGCTGTGCATATTAAGATGTTGATAGTAAAGGTGGTAGGAGTCTGACATAAGCAATGATGGTGTTGGGATAGTCCATACACTATTGACACCCCAAAAATTTTAAATAAACTATTCCTGTATCATGTGTTGGTGAATCGGGTCTGTCAAGGCTAAGTCTACCAATCAGGTTGGTCGGTGCATATTCCCGCCAAGGCATGAACTTTGCAACAGGAAGGAACGCGGTTCTCTTTAGAAATTAAGGAGTTTGCGCGAATCTTTGAATCGACACAAACGCACGTTTCGTCGATCAGCGAAAATATGTCTTCAAGTCAACTCACCTCAGCTACCTTTTGAAATTCAGCAAATCTGAGTTCTAGAACAAGAAAAACTCCTTTTTCTATAGAAGCAAACTCATCGAAATGAACGTCTGAGATTAATATAATACAAGAGTTGATTTTCCCATTCAACTACGAGAAAAAAATATTATCTCACTCAACATAAAGGTACGCTACTTTGTACGACTTATTTTTTCCTTTCCTGCACACACACACATTACACCTTGAGGCAATCGTTAAATTGTCGTTTGGCAACAATTTAATTTTCTGTACAAACAATTAATCTCGACCGAAGAACAGTTTCAATCGACCTGATACGAACACATGAACGATAAACTTCCCGTTCATACATTCAACATATTTACAAATCATAATTTGTATATAGATGTGTATAATAATAATTTGAATTTGTTTCTCGTTCAAATATTGTGTTTGTCATTATTTCTTCTTTGTTTTGTATTGCATGATAAATGTTTGAACAATTTCTCCTAAATTTGTTTGTGGAAAAATAACATGCAATTTACCATGGCCTTCTGAATAAACCCCGTTTATTCATTAATTATCTAAAAATTCACCGACCTTTCCACTACAATGGTAGTCATAGCATCAACCAATTATTCAACATGTTGCTTTATAACTTAATAAATATGATTACAATATTAAATATAACATAAACATAACATATAGACAAAGATGAATGTGTTAGGTTTTATAATCAGACTACAACTTTCCAAACAAGTAATGCTTGTGTATATATGGTTATGAACCATACATACATCAGAAATTATGTTACTTAACAACCTGATAGACTGTGAGATGTTCATTTATTCAATTTTTTTTAGTTTATTTTTTTAAGAAATTTTCTGTCCTCACCAAGTTTAAGATCATTCCATTTAATAAACTTGTATTTTTTGACTTTTTAAAAGATTTTCAGGTGCAACTTTTATTAAAACCTCGCCACTCTCCCATTTATTCCATATTAAGAAAAATTGTGCTCCCTCTCTGATTATCAGCACCTTCCCTTGTATTAGGCAAAAGTATTTGTGACAAGTTAGTTGCATTACCACAAACATACCTGTATATCAGTACAGATACCTTTTGTGAGTAGTTACCTTTGTACTTGTAAAATCAGATATACCCAAAATATAAAAAAGAAACTATTTTAGCTTTCAAAAAAATTGATACCACTATAGTAAGTAAAATGTATAGGACTTGGGAACACCTGTTACTATAAGCAATGGCAGAGGTTATGTTGATATGATTTGAGCATTAATGACACCTGCCTGCGTCTTACCATCAGATTACTTGAATTGTATGTGACACAGTCTCCAATTATCTTGACTGGTTCTTGTCATGGATCAAAGCTAACTCATGCTAAAGTCTACATATAGTATTGTTTTTATCACTTTAAATGTTAATTTTAGTAGATACCCATATTTGAATAGACACATCGTTTATTTATTAAATAGTATATTTATTTTTGTCTACGGGCCTGAATTTTTGAGAATTCTTATTAAAGAAAAATATGCACTTATATATATTTTATATGTGCCTGTCTGTGTGTACATGTAGAATGTTGTCGTTATTTGTCCTTTTTGTTGATTTTTTTTCACTTTACTCTCACTCCTTATTAGTTTTTTTTACCTTTTCTCTTTTTCCTTTCAATTGTAGCCATTTTGACTTCCAGTTTTCCAGATATATACTGTTGTTGTTAATTCTCGAGCACTCTATGTATAAAGAGGTTATTTTTTTTTTTTAGTTTTAATCATTTCACCCCAAACAAAGTGATAATGTCACTAAGATGCATGGGGTTACTGGCAGTGAAAATGAATGAGAAATCTTTAGAAGGGGGGACTAGAAACCCAATCCTAAATAAGAAACAAGGAATAAACTTCTATTCCAGTTCAAAAGATGGAGAAGGAGCGTGGACTGAGTGATAGGCAAGCCTATCTACACCTTATACCTAAAACAAAAAAATGAAGAATTAGAACAGTGTATGCAAACTAAATGTCGTATGGATTTTTGCCACTAGCTTTTGTGAGTTGATATGTAAATAGTAATAAAGGACGACTTTGAAGGAAACTAATTGTTAGTATAAGTAATTTTGTTTTTTCTCTCATGGTCAAATTGACCAAAATTTTAGGTAGCACCTCACATATGACAGGTTATCATTAAGTTCACAGCCTGCTTTAGGTATTTGTTGAATTTTGATCTGAAATTGTCATTGTATAATGTTCACTGTAGGGGATTAATGGAGAAGCATTTTGTTAAGTGCATTGACAAAGAAAATGATGTTGAAAAATATTTGTGCAAAAGAAATGCTTTTTTCATCATAGGCTGTGAACTAATGTACATAGATACATAAGTGGGTACACTCACACACACTCATACCTTTCCCAAGAGTATATATATAATTCTAAAGAATTGACGGATTCATTTTTAATCTAACATTTTTATTACTTCAAATGCTATATTTAATGAATACCTGTGTCTGAGTAAATGCCTCATTTTTTAAACAGTGTGTATACCTGCTTTCACAATCAAGAAAACTTAATAAAGAAAATGTACCCTCCAGCAGGGTTCAGACATATGTCCTCCTTTGTAGCTACCATCTGATCTGGCATACTTTAAACCTCTTGACCATAAAGAGCATCACAATCCAGCAAAGTTGTATTTACCCTTTTAAGGAATGCATATTACCTCTTGATCACATTTTCTCCAAAGCCCATATTTGCTCGGATTTTGTGTCCAAAATGTAAACAAAGCATTTTTTTTTTAGTGTATAGCCATATTTAAGTTGATGCCCTTTTTTTTTTTTTTTTTTTAAAAACAGTGTGTATTATATCTACTGTCCTGTGCAGTTGAAAAAAAAAACTTAGTTTTCTCAAGTGTACAGGCCAGTATTAATTTTTTTTTTTTTTTTTTTACCTTAGGCTGCATATGATATTTCCAAGTTAGGAATTGTCTAACACTTCCACAATTGTAATATTTATTCTTAAGGAAGTTTCAGAATATTCTATTAAGAAAAACAAACACTGCCTAATTTTTTTTTCAGTTTCTGTAATCTTGTTCTTTTCCATCTTGTAGCAATACGAGGAGACTGCGGAAATAATCAGCCAGGAATTGTCTTGGCTGCAGATGGAACATCTGACGATCTCAACTTGGACGACTTATGTCCTGATACAGACACGGCCATGTTGTCTGCAGCAGCATCAGAGAGTGAAGGAGAAGAAACTCCAGGACCTTCAACTCCTGCGCTCTCAGAGAATCAATCGATAGAAAACAGTGAAGATGGTAGAGTGGTGTCTTTTATTCTTATCTTCTTTGGTCTCATCTTGTACTATTTTCAAAATTCTGCAATCTTGTTTAAAAAAAAAAATAGTTTCTTTACATATATTGGATTGTTTGGAAAATCATACTACATTTATAATTAAGGTGTGAGTAAATTATTTATGGCAAGAAGAATGAATTTAGTGAACTGAGTTCAAACTCTGGCTAGGGCATTTTGCTTTCATTTTGCTCTAATGCCCTGGGGGTATGCATTTGCTTGTAAGGTAGCCCAATTTGGTTATCAGGGTCTCAGTTCAATTGATTGTTTTTGTTTAGGGACATCAACTTGTATGGGTTATTTAATACCAAACTCTGAAAACCTTCGTTGGCTTATTTAATGTCAAAATCAGTTTTCTTAGGTCTGTTTTTGGTTTCGAGATAGTTAAATCTTCATTGTTTATATATGAGTCTGTAAGCATTTCTGGGATGAAGAGTTATCATTATTTACATTATACAATAACAAAAATAAGGACATTAGTCTGAATGTAAATAATCTGAAAGTATTTATTTGGTAATTGGCTTCTATTTTGGTGGTAGGGGGGTTACCCTTCTGAAGGGGATATAGTCGATGTATTCTAGACCCAGCTAGTAGATCAACTGTCTGCTGGAGGAGTTTGCTATCTACCACCCAGATATTTACTTACTCTAAAAATAAGACTACAATAATTATTTCTGAAGTTTTGCTTTTTTTCTTCATAATTGTTATTAAAAAAAATTTATTTCTATTTTTTCTAGAAGGACATGAGAGCGACTTGGAACAAGATCTTGCTGAAGGCCTTGGTGAAGAAATGCCTTCCTTTGATGACCACACAGATGACGAACTTCTAGATAGCAAATCATTGTTACCAGATTCAATGCAGTTTGTTCCCACTCATTTTGAAGATTCTGACTCTGATGATGAGGGCCTGTCACATAACCTCAAGTTCTCAGAAGTGACTCCAAAAGGCAGAGATGACATAGAATCTGAGCGAAATATTGCAGGGCAGCTAGTGGCTCAGGCAATGGGATCCATGATGAAGGCAGCATTCCAGGGATTATCATCAGATACTGACAACAGCAACAATGATAGCAGCAACAGTTATGCTCCACGCAAATCTCACAAAAGCAAGTCTTCACAGAAAAAAACAGAGTACGAAACAACCACTGTAAAACCTAAAAATAAAAAAGGACGAAATTCTGTGTCCTTGGAAGATTATTTAGAACAAAGTGATACAGAATTGGCAGATGACTTTGAGTTCTTGGACCCTACAGAATTAGAAGATGTTGACAATTCCACATCATCAAAATAATAAAATGAAAATGCTTGGTGCTTCTAGAAAGGTCAACTGCTTTTCTGTCAATGGGAGCAGTAAGTGGCAGCGTTAATTTGATGGTGACACATCTTATAACTTTTTGTGTCTTTTCTGAACTGCTAAGTCACTCGGTTCATATATAAAATTTTGCACAAATTAAACAAAAGAAAAATGCTTTGTTCTCTTTATACCAGCAAAAACAAACTGATTTTATTTTTATTTAAGTCTGTCAGCCATTTTTGATAGCGGCAGAAAGACTTTCTATTTTTGTGTCCACTTTAGTCCGGATACAGCAGGCTTTGTTATTTTTTTCTTTTTTATGTTTGATTCAAAAGTCAGTGTTTAATCTAACTACATCAGTAGAACTGTTATTAGCACTTTTATCTTCTAAGCAATATCTTCGGTTTTATCATAAAAAGGGGGTTTATATACCCTTACAAAACTGCGGTTTTTCTAATTAATAGAATTTGAATCTCCTATAAATTAATCATATTCATTTTTTTTTCCTTTTCCTTTTTTAATGTATTAAGTAGCTTTTTGCTTATATCTGCATAAGCCCCTACACATCTCTTTTCGCTAAAGACCATATGACAATCCGAGGTGCAATGGATATGCAAACAACGAAAAATTCTAGAATAGAAGTGTATAATCAGTTTTACTAACTGCAAACCTGAAGCTGTCGACATTAACGAGCAGAAGACAGCAAATAAGCAGATATTAGGTTTGTATTTCTCAAAACTTGGAAAAAAGCTACAAGACTGATATTTATTTCTGTTGCCCAAGGAAGATAGTAAAGCAAATTTATAAATCTTAATTTTTAAATAAAATTCATCTTTCTAAAATATAGCTTCTTCCTTTCTACTGATAAAAATATTTATTTAAATTCTGATAAAATTGTAAATGTTATCTTTTTAAGAAAAATAACTTCTATTGCATCAAAATTCCTTTCATGTTCGAACTGTTTTACGATGTTTCGGCTGTTGTACCTTCGAGCCTTCTTCGCTTATCTGTTAGAATTCAGTAACGTTTTTTTTAACTGAAAAAGACGAATGTAATAATTAACTAAATACGAGTTCTCTCCCCTAACATTGACAACGGAATGAAAACTGTCTACCTTTGTGCAGTGAAGTCAGATTTTTGAATTGAAAAAGCACGAACAGAATAATAAATTAATACGAGTTATCTCCCCTAGCATTGACAGTTTACTCTTATGGAGTGAATAAAAGGGTTCAATTTAAAATTCTGAGAACATAACCAAATATGACAGATAAAGAGGGCCAAAGAGTACAATGCTTGAAGGGTGAATATAGCAGTCAAGATGAGGACCTCATTTTAAATAAATCAGCATATAATAATGATAAATCCTCATCTCAGAAAAATTTTGGTTTTGCACTAAAAACATTTTAGTTTATACTTTGTCACATGAAGTATTACGAATTCAGTTAATTTCGATTACAAATTTACATTTTATTGGTTGAAATTTTAAATTGAAGCCTTATCAATGAAACAAACAAATATTGCTAGAGTTTTAGACAAACAAATATCAGTGAACCTTCCTTTCAAATTGGATGGGCCAGAAAAATTAAAGGAATTTTCAGCAAAAAGACAGAGTGTCAAAAGGATGGTTTTTCCCTTGACACCACTATTATTTTAACTACCTTCACTCCTCAGCAATAATTATTGTTTTAAAAAACTATGATTAGAATTGTAATCAAACCTAAACATGTGTGAAAGTGAATTTATACATTTTTTTTGTTCTTTAGGATTTACAACAAAATATTTATTTACAAGAATAATTTTATATTTTCAACCTTTTAAAAACTAATACATTTAAAACTAATGCAATGCAGTATTTATCATTTACTAGTTTATAAAGAAATAAATATGAAAATTTTTTATTCATAGATTAATAAAAGTTTACTAGATTATTAAAATAAATGAACCAATTACAAAGAAATCTTTATTATTTACCATTTTATAATGTTTTGAATCAATTGGCAATTAACCAATCATTCCAATAAACAATAAATAAATAGTGTTTACTATTTTTTGTTTTGTCAACTGTCAAGCACAAAGAAAATGTACAAATTCACTTTCATATGTTTAAGTTTTATTACAATTCTAATCCTCACTTTTTAAGACAAACATTGCAGAGGATTGAAGGCACTTAAAATAATAGCGGTGTCAAGGGAAAAATCATCTTTGCAACACTATTTTAAAAAAATTGGGGGGGGGGGCTTTTTTTTTTTTTGCAGGCATGAAGGTCCAAGTTTGCTGAATTTTTCTTTCTTTTTATTCATTTCAGTAAGATAGTTTTAATTTTCTTCATTATCATTTATATCTGTTGTAAAACCCTTTAAGCCCACAATAGTTGAATGAATAATTGAAGTTATTTTTAACTACAGCTATTTTTGGATAATTGAACTTTTTTTTTTATATAGTTTTTATTTATAAATCAGTTTCTAATAACAAAATGTTTAGAAAACACTTTAACAAAAGGAAACATAAAAGAAGAAAACCTTTCAACACTTAAGAACAAACTCCTTTCATTAATATTTGTAAAAAAAGATGTATCAAATAAATAAGTCCAGATCCATGATGCTCCAATTTGATCCTGGGATCTTTAGTTATTTTTTGGTTAGTCATGAGTAACTGATTGGCACAGATCATTCGAATATTTAGGAGTAACCAATATATCCAACACCCTGAAATAATTTATGCCCTAAGGTGAAAAGAATTTTTTTTTTTTTTTTTTTTGCATCTAAAAGCTAGCACTGTTTGGATGGAATTCATCACATGTCACAATTAACAAAATGATTACATTTTTATTAAGCCTTGTTCAATATTATGTATATATAATGTTGATATTTATTTTTCAACAGTTAAATAAATCAAGTCTCTTATTGTGCCTCCATGTGTTCATCTGTCATCCCCAAATTTCAGTAGAATTACAATTGCTTTTCCAACTTATAATTGTGAATATGATATTTGTAAATTTATTGCTCAGGTTTCAATTAAGCATATAAAAGTTTTCTTTTATGTTATAATTTATTTTTAAAAATGTGATAATATGCATTTTTATGTGTACTTACGCTTAATGAAGAGATGTAGCATTCTTAAGGATTTATCCTTCTTTCAAGAGAAGAAAAACAATATTAAAATAATAATAATGATGATGATGATGATAATAAAGTTTCATTTTTGTTAAAAATTTCAATTTTTAAAATTTTTTATCCAACCATTTAAAAGGAAAAAGAAACATCCCTACACTTAACCCTACGTTAGTCACCTCAAATGGATAGCCTTCCGGTGTCTGCCTCCCATAACAACTGAGCTACAACTGCACCATACTATGTGCTACACATCTTCACTACATCAGGAAAGTAGTTAGAGGGAGCAATTGTATACTACATATAACAAGTACTTAAAAAATTTTGGGATAACACTCCACGTGACTAATGCAAGGTTAAATATATTTATATTAAACACTTATTACAATATTATTACTAAAATGCGTTTTAAGAATTTTTATTTTTTATTCTTTGTTGTTTTTCATTCTTGGTTTAATTTTTCCAAAGATGTTCTTTTGAATTTTTTTTATATGATTTTTTTATTCATAAAAATGAACTTTACAGTTTTTAATATTTCACATATGCTGTGTTATGTTATTTCTAACCTGTGTAATATATGTATAGACAATTTGTTTATCATTAGTTTTACATCTGGAACATTTTTAAGCCATATTCTAGTTGCCTAGCCAAATATTCCTGGCTTATCCTGTTTGTTATACATACATACATAGGCACATTAAAGTTATACTTTCTATTTGCACAACTCTGTGATAGAACTTGATTCTCTTATGTTGTCATTAATTTGTTGTTCATTAAACTTCCCAGGTGACCTCAACAAATGTTTTGTTAGACTTTACTACATTAAAAAGCTCTTGCCTGATAGTTTTTGTTACTTTTGCATATCAAATGAGAAGACAGTCCATATTTCTTATAGAATATTCAAGTTTTGTTAAACATTTTGAGTGAAAGGCATTCAAGGAAACATGACAGATTAAAATTGAATTGGTTGCAAGATAAAAATTATTTTATTGCAGCTTAAAGTAGATGTATGGAAATATACAAGAAACACTCTATTGTATGATTTAAATATCTGAATCAGATATTAACTTAAATCAAAAAAGTGATATTGAATTATTCCAGCTTCTGGTGGTTTAGACACCAAAGTTTAACATCCAGAATTCTTTCATTTTAAGGCTGTACCAAGTAAAACTGACATTTATTTTTTCCGGGTGGCTTTTGCTCTGAATTGGAGACTGCATATGACTCTTAATAGAATCTAATGGTATTCACAGTTGTACATGTGATCTGGATTTTACTAGCATTTCTAACGTCTCTCACACACACACACACACACACACACACACACACACACACACACACATATATATGTACCTCTTTGTGGAGTTGCATATGCCTCCTCCTGAGCTGTGTACAGACTGCTTGTAAGATACTTTACATCCAGTTGAAGGCCAAGATTGAAGGCTTGGCTCTCAAAACCCAATAATGATTGAGGGGGTGTGAAATCCATTAAAAAGATATTAATAGTACATAGATTTGATATTGCTTGCAAGATATTTTTATTATCAGACTGTTTATTTGTAAAACGAAACTGGAACACTGCGTCTATTTTTTTTTTTAGTTTTTAAAATGTGAAATTTGTATAATTCCCATCTTCATCTTTCTTTGTTGTACGGCTTTTATTTTTGTGAAGATAAAAAGTATGTCGAGAACATTTGAAAATGGCTTTATACAAATGTTCCATCATCTACCAGAATGCTGATAAATTAGATCATAAAAATTCAATATGCTTGGAGATAAGAATAATCTTTATTTCATTTTTAAAATAAATTTCTTAGATCAGCATTGTCAGTTATTTCATGGCCAGAATTTTTATTTCCTAATTTTTTTTTATTGTAATTCACCAAACCGTCATTGTTAAGAAGAAAAAAAGTTAATGATAGCTATTTCCTTATTTGACATTTGGTGACTGAATTGCCAGTTATTTCATTCCATGGCCATCAGGCTGGGCTCAATGTGTAGTATCTGCCATTGGGTGAACAAATTAAGTTTTATTGTTCAATTGTATTTCTGTCTTTGGACAGTGCACAACTACAAATATTACTAGTAATACTGTGCCAGCACAACCAACAGTTGTGGGGTCTGGATTATTTTTTAACCTGGCCTGGGTGCATTACTACATTAAACTAACCTTGTGTCACACCCTGCCAGCATGGGTTGGCAAGTAAATTAAATCTACCTTTGTGTGGACAAACTACATTTTATCTCAATTGTGTTTCTATCTTTGGACAGAACAGGAGAAATAAATGAGGGATGCCTGGTCCTGGAGATTCTAACCTGTGGCAGCACCTCCCTCATTGAACATAGCATTGATTATAATTTATAAAATCTTTCTATTTTTGTAGTGTAGAACATTGACATATTGATTCTGTCACTATTTTCTCTTCAAGTTACATGTGATATCCATTTTTAGTTGTTGGTGTTATTGAAAGTCTACAAATGATGCAGTTTCTGTTATTTGATACAGTTCTTTTATTCTGTATCACCAGTTCATGAGATTCAAAAGCAGGATGGTCCTCACTGAGACCTACATGCTTCACTTGCTCAAAGCCATTTTTAACTATTGATCTGAGAATGTGATTGGATACAGCTGACAGTTTAGATATTCCTGAATGAGTTTGTTGCCATGCATGGCATCCATATAAAAGTCTAGATCTGACTTTGTTATTTAAAAACAACTCAAAATTGAATAAATAAAACGTCACTGATTCATTATTTCTATTTCACAGTCATTAAACTTGAGACTTGTAATAAAAAAACAGAAACAAATAGTTAAGATAAGAAATATTAATTAAAAACTTCATCTGTAGAAGTTTATCTCCTTCCTGTTTAGGATTGGGTTTCTGGTTCCTTCTAAAGTCGACTTCAACTCTATACTTCTAACTTCTTTGCCTAAACTCTGAAATTTTATTTTACTTTTCCTTCAATATGTTTAGATAGTGTGAACCAGATGATGGGCATGCCTATTTCCCTATATTTTGAACAGGAGAAGAGGTTTATCCCTTGTTTCCTGTTTGGGATTGGGTTTCCGGTTTCTTCTAAAGTCTTCTCATTCTCAATTCTCTTTCACTCTCAGTAGCCACTTGCATCTTAGTGGCATTATCACCTTGTTTAGAGGGGAGGGGGAAATGGATTTTAAAAAAAAGAAAAAAGAAATCCTATTTTCACCTCACTACCCCTTTTCCTTGTTTCCTAGTTGATTTTAATGATCAGGATGATTTCAACTGCTTCACAAGTTTCATCTGAGCACTCCAATAATGATGGGTACACTTGTTTACATTATTTACACTTGGACTATTGTTTTCATCTTTGTTGTTACTATCACATTTTGGATACTGCACCCTCACCAGGTGTTTGTTGAGCCAGGTAAATATTCTGGGAATTTTTAACAGATTCCCCACCCCATTATTTAAAAGGGGTAAATTGTTCTTGTTTTACTAAGCATGTCTAGAACCTTTCACATCTTTTTACTATTCCTCACTGTTTCCAGTGAGTTTAAGTCTGCACTACCTCGCCCAGGGATTGAACTTAAAATTATTATTGTCACCAAATTACCTAACCAATGCTTTTATCCATTTGGCTATTGTCACATGGGTATGCTCATCTCCTCTTTATTCCAGTTTTCTGGAAAGATCTACATATTTTTTCAACTTCATTTTATTTTGCAGTCCGCCGGAAATAACAACATTCGCTGACAGATCAGGTGTAATTAATTTCAAAGTACATTTTTCCCCTATCACTAGTTTATGCTTATAGCATTGGCTTTCATGACGAAATTTTGAGTCACTTGCACAATTCCTGGCAGATCACATTTTTAACCCAGTCATGTATATTTTTGTACCCCACCTCCCCGAACTGCAGTCAGCTATTATGATTAAAGGGTTCCCGTTATTTTCATTACGGTGACGATGTCAATATTGTCAACCCACTTTTAAGGTAAAAATAAAATTAAAAAAAACTGATGACTAGAAGAACCTTTTTGTGGCTTTTGACCCATGTATTTTTAATTTGTCAATGAGAGAATGAATG
>CAXIWW010000848.1:10000-30000 GCA_964036315.1 Acanthosepion esculentum | reverse complement strand
TTGACCGAGTCCAAAAGCAATTTATGTGACCTTGTGGGTGAAGTAATATTTCCCACCTTACAGCCTCGTTCCCACAGATGAAATGATGTAAGCCTCTTGGCACTCTATTGCCGTTTCTATGGAAACTGTTCTGATGACCTACATTTCCCAGATCCACTAGTTCAAAACTGTTATATAGGAATAAAGTGTTACTGCTCACACTTGAGTTTGAACATGGATAGCCAGTGAGCAAACACAGGCGATCCCATTATTGAATTAAGTAGACCACGGGACCATAGAGGAAACACATATATGGGAGGTAGCATGTGTCTAATTGATTGCTATTCCTATTCTATCCTCTATTACTTATACAGACCACTATTCTCTGCTCTATTCACTATACTATTTCCTTCTATGGTTCACTATACAGATTACTGTTCGAGCGGGTATTATTGAGCAAGTACTATTAGTGCAAGTGTTATTTGAAGGCACCTGACACCAGTATTATTCAGCGGCATAGTATAGTCGTATCTGCAATTACAAAGTTTACAATGAGTATTCATTGACATCACAAAAAAAAAACTTTACTGCTAACACCTTTACATACCACTTACACACGGTTGAATCCCCTTCATTCCCTTCGTATTACATTGGTTAGAAGGAAATTACATTTGTACAGCTTCTCCCTGAGAGCGGCTGATTTGTAGAACAGTCTATCAAGTGGATGCTTCAGCCATCACAGTAGTCTTAACTTCTTCAAGTCAATGGCAAATCTTTCCTACATATCCTTATAATCTATACTTCTTGCCTTCTACTCTTACAGTCATACAATCGTTTCTTCATGGAACAGACTCCCGAGAGGATGCTTTCCCAATAGCTACAATCTTAACCTGTTCAAGTTTAAAGTCAACCATTATCTCTCCTATTTATTCTGCACTTCTTACTCCCTCTTCCTTATGTACATACAACAATCTCATTCAGTAACACTCTACAATGAGTTGCTCTTGGGCCTTGTAATGGGTGAACAATAGTGTAAAAAATATACACAAACATATTGTAAGCTTGGCTTACTTGGATTCAAGGCCATGTTTGTGGTACCCAATGAGGCCTGACTTGATTAGAGTAATAATAGTCTACATAGTTTTCATATGAATATACATTAGTATGATTATACCAGTATGAGTGTGTGTAAAGTAAATCATTATGAGAAAAGCAAAAATACACTAAGATGTTCACATTTGTAAAAATCCCCTCACCTCAGAATACAGGGCGGTGTGAATATATACAAATACATAGGTTTATAAAACTAAAAAAGACAAGAGAACTTTGATATATATATATATATATATATATATATATATATATATATATATATATATATATATAAAACACCATAGAATCTGCACGTTATCTGTTAAAAATACCACAGAAAAGTTTGCTGCTTTCATTTTATCTTGATGTTCCTTTACTGTGAAAGAAAGCTGGCACCATCGTAGAAGTTGTTCATTGGTGGATTCCGTATTTTGGCATTGGCTCATCTTTGTACTTGCCATGTTTTCACTTCTGGGGAAGATATGCTTTTGCCTTTCTCTTCATTGCAAAAGTGGTATGCACCCTACAAAAATATACCTTTATATTGAATTAAGACAATACATTACTGTTTATTAATATTCTGTTAAACCTGTACTGACAATGATCTATAACTAAATATCAGTAGAAAACCTGCCAATAAAAATTCTCATAAACTTCTGTTTCGCACAACAATAACAGAATAAAATCTGAAATAATTATCAGCTTCTATTTCAGAGCACTTAGAATTTGAAGCCTCCAATATTTACACAATAAAGAAAATACATTGAAAATACTTTAAGATTCCTCCATTATCCTGATTATTTCATGCATAATGTGAGGAGGAAAGCTTACAAAATCCATAAAAACAACAAAAAAAGAAAATGCTACAAATAACCTTGATAAATATAGGCACATAATACCTCCTACCGATTCAATAACAATTACATTTGCAAAGAACTTAAAATAAAATTTGGTACAACTACTTCAGAAACAATCTACTATGTGTCATGTCCCTTCAGGATGTTGGCGATCATGGCTCTCCACAATTTCCTGTCTTTTGTAGTTCTTAATAAATTTTGTCTTTTCGTTATCACTTGTTCCATCATCCATTTACTCGGGCTCACTAGGTAGGTTATACATTTGTGCCTCTTGCCTTCAGTATGTCCTGGGAGTATCAAAATTTCCAAGCCCTCTTTCTTCATTATGCGTCCAACAAATTTCAACTGCCTCTTTCCGATGCTATGTGTAAGTGTCCTTTATGTTTCCATATTCTCTAAAACTCTGTTGTTGTTCACAAGTTCTGTCTATGGCATTCTCAGCATCCTTCTGTAGTCATAAGAGATTTAATTAAGAGAAAGCAAAACAATAACTACAGTAAACCTGAAAGAGAAAATTAGAAAATAGGCTGCAAAAATGCTCCATGAGCATCGAAATGTAAAGAGGAAAGATTATAAAATTGAAAAAGAAAACAGTACAAATGAAACTTGGTGCCTAATACTATCTGGTTGGAAGGAAAGTCTTTGTAGTTTGTAGAAAATTAAATGAATTCAAAAACGGTAAGAAGTTTATTTCTAATTAGACACCCACTCAATAACGTCTACAACTGAGAAGAATTTTTTCTTAATACAAAAGTAGTCACATCTACTGAAAAAATAAAAGATTTAATTAATACAAAATAAGAACATTAAACCTGAAGCAGGTATTAAAGAAGCAATAGCAAAAAGAATATTTCAAGAATATCTAGAAATTTAAATAAACTATTCTCCTCCTCCTATGTGTGATGTCCATTCTGGACGTGGGTGATCATGGCTCTCCACCACATCCGATCACTCATGGCCTTTAGCAGCATTTCTTCCTTTGCCTCCCTACCATTCTGGCATTCATTCACACAAACTCATCAAGTAGGTTGCCCACTGCCTTCGTATTCTCTTGCCCTTGATATGTGATCATGGCTCTCCACCACATCCGATCACTCATGGCCTTTAGCAGCATTTCTTCCTTTGCCTCCCTACCATTCTGGCATTCATTCACACAAACTCATCAGGTAGGTTGCCCACTGCCTTCTTATTCTCTTGCCCTTGATATGCCCTGTGAGAGTTAAATTTTACAAGTCATCTTTCCTCATTATGTGTTCAAGAAATGTCAGCTCTCTCTTTTTGATTCTAGGTGTTTTTTTTTTTTTGTTATCATTTTCTTTAAGACTTCTGAGTCACTCCATCCATGGAATTCTCAGTATCCTTCTGTATATCCACATTTTTGTTGCCTCTGGTTTCCTCTTCATCTCTTGTGAGATTGTCCAGCATTCACTGCCATACAAGACGATTAATATCACATAGCATTTCAGCATTCTTTCCTTTGTTTCTAAAGAAATTTTCGTCTTTCTTAGTACATTTTTTTAGCTTCTGGAAGACATCTTTTATTGATCCAATGCATATTTGGATTTCAAGGTCACGTTTTCCATCCTTTGCTAAAACACTTAACACGGTGTTTAGGCTTCTATACTTGTTTGATATTGACATCTCAAATTCAGAGTTCATGTCGTGGGCTTTTTTTTCTTGCTGACAAACATACTTTTTGTCTTCTTACAGTTGATGGCCAGTCCTTTTTTTTTTTCATGTTTTCCTTTGCTACTTTTGTCTGGGGGGGGGGGGGTCCTTTCAGTTTCTTTCAGTGTCTCATCAACACAGTATCATATTGTTATGATGCCCCACCCCCACTTTTCCGACTCCCAATAATCAGTTCTGGTAGGTTCTCCAGCTTCCTTTAACAGATTCTAGAGAGAAAATGGACAATACGCTCAAAGCATTGGTTATTCATTGTAATAGGTCTGATCATAATTTTGAATTCAAGAATGCAGTTTTGATAAGAGAAATTAATTTATTAATTTTGAAATGTATTCAAAGTGTACTAATTTAATAGTATATTACCCTCCCTCACAAAATTAATACTAACTGAATCTATTGCTAGGTCAACTGCTAAGAAAGTTGGTTCACTGTGATGTGTAAGACAATTTTTCTCTCGAAAATCTATTTTGTATATCTGTAAGTCTACCATGCATCCATGCTTAGAATATTGCTGTCACATATGGTTCAGTGCTCCAGCTATTTACCTTGAGCTCCTTGATAAAATCCGAAGAAGAATCAGCAATATTATCAGTCATGAGCTGGCGGCTTGGCTTGAGTCACTTTTCCACCACTGTTAAGTTGCCTCTCTGTGCCTTTTCTATAAATAATTTCATGGTAATTGTTCAGATGAGCTCTTCACTATGGTATCTAGACTTTGTGAATTTAAGCACAGTACTAGACTGGTGTCAAGATCTCAATTTGCAGTTGAGCTGATTAGATGTAACTGTAAATTCTATGCTAACAGTTTCTTTTCTCACATTACTCGCTTGTGGAACTCCCTTCTGGTTTCATGCTTTCCAGCCAACTTTAATCTGCAAAAATTGAAATGCAATGTCAGTCACTATCTACTGTCCTCTTGATCCCTCTTGTCACTTCCTGCTCATTAGTAATGTTTCTGTCCCTAATACTTCCTCACCCAACTCCTTGTGTCTTAGTGGATTTTCTGCCTTCCAACGGGTGAAACAGATTTAAAGAAAATACAACATGGTAGAATTAAAAATAATAATGATAAAAATAAAAGTGAGATTGATAAATTTAATATCCTTAGACATAGTACATCCTAATATAAATTTAAAGCTGAGCATGTGTGTAAACATTGTTGTATTTCTCTATCAATTCCACCACCGATGATTATATATATATATATATATATATATATATATATATATATATATATATACACACACACACACACTTTGATGAATGGACAGAGTGATTCCTGCAAGGTCCATCTATGAAACTCTGGAGTCAGGATGCTGAACATAACATCAATCAGCTAAGGGACAAACCATTTACTTTGATTAATTCTATCTATCTATCTATCACCCTTATTAGTCTGAGGAAGTTCCTTCTTGGAATGAAACATGTTAGTCATTATCAGGCCCTGTGGAATGAAGTGAATATACTAGGCAAGGAAGAACACAAGCGATTTAGACATTTGAAAAAATCAGTGCATATACTAGGCTATGAGAAGCTCTTTAGCAGGCCTAGCATAGAAAGAAATACAATATGGGACCTTTTAATAAAGAAAGACAAATGATAACATGTTTTGAACAGCAGCAGCAGCTCTAACAAAAGCAAAAAGGCTTTAGTGAGTGAAGACAAGCATCAGCACTAATCAGCAGGCAGGTTAGGTTTAAAGCTCCAAGTGTTGGTTTGTGAATTTGGTGACATATTGTGAGTTCAATCTCTAGGTACTCAGTGTCTACTTGACTTGGTGGAAATGGGGTGAGCAATAACTGTGTATCATTAAGATATCCCTAGACATGGGCATTTGAATGAGAACAGTCTACCCCTATAGATTAAATAAAGGGTTTGGAATCCCTCGTAGGTTACCCAAATAATAAGACCCCTGATGAAAGCCAGAGGGCACAACAAAAACAATGTGATAACAACTACAAAAATGAGGAAAATAGCCTGAGTGTAGATACAGATATCTCCTCATCCCAGAAATTCAGATAGAGAAAAGTCACTGAGAAGTTCTTCTTGTTATTTACTGACACACATACATTTTTATATCTATGCATTTGTTATAGATTCAGATAAATATCTTTCTGTGGGGCTTGACCAAAATCGCCGAATCAATTCAATTGTTCATTGTTGGAGGATGTAATTGGCTTCATTGTTTCTTTATTAACTCGAAGGAATCTGTGACGAAGGGACAAATGTCTTTAATTTTGAAAAGGTAGTGTCCATTTCCTTGGATATTTTCAATTGCACAATTTATTCTGCATGAACACTTACGAACATTTAACAACCGCAGACACATGGCATGCATAGCGAAAATGACCATTGGGCAGTTAGCATCTCGAGTCTGTTTGCTTTTGGCTCAAAGCTAAATCTGATAGCAAACAACCTTGGAGTAATCTGTCCTCTTTAGGATCTCCATATGTTTCTCTCTTCATTTCCATCTTAATCGATTATAAATAAAATTAACTGAGATACTTTTGTCATGTTTATTTGATTGATAGTAATGTACACAGTGTTTTCCACTTTTTCTGGAAATCTTAGAAGTGTCTTTGTACCTAAACATATCTTTATTTCTTGTGCAAGTGCTAATTAAAGTATCTAGTCTGCTTGTAACAAAAAAAAAATTATTTTTTTCAGGGAATAAGTTTTGTAGACTAGCATTCATTAGACTGTCTCCAAGCTGTGACATGTGCCATTAAAAATATTAATGTTAACTGTGTACAAATAATGTTGGCTTTTTTCCCTATTTTTAAGAGTACACAGTTATCGATGAAGTAAGACTGGTTTCAAATTTGATATTTGTAAATAAAAACAATGTAGAGATAACTCAGGGATCAGTGTGATACTTTATTTATATTAGGAACAGGGACATCCATTTAAAATGATTTTTTTTTTTAAAAATCATTATTTTTCTATTCTGAGTAGAATGTCTACTCAACAAAAACTGTTAAAATATCTTTAAGTAGTGCTGCAAATTGTCCATAGTTCTTTTTTACTGAATTTGTTAAGCATCTTACTTCGCTGGGTTTTATTTCAGATAAACAATATAACTTTCACTTTTCTACGTCAACTACTGATGTATTAACTACTGTTGTAATGTATGGCAAGAGTGTGTTGAGGTTGGGGGGAAACACCTAACCTGATTGCTCTCCCAAGAACTCTGGGATAACAGTCAGAGAAGGGAAAGAGATGGGAGGAAATGAAACAATACTGTCTCAGCAATCACTGCATGGCGAGAGGCACACAACTCGAGGAACAAAAATGTTCAAGGGAATGACTTCATAAAACACTGAGTCTTGCCCACTGCTGGTTTTCCTGTTGCTTTTATTGACAAGAGGCATCTTAGAAAGACTCAGATCTTGACCGGTCATAGAGAAGGCCGTATCTAGATATGACAAGCTGTCCTGCTGCTAAAGGTGAAAACTCTGATGTAGCGAGTGTTGTTAGACATGTGACTCAGGGCCTCTTTTGTGTCTGTATCAATGCACATTCACCACATGATTCTTGCTGTAAGAGTCTTTAAGTAAGAACTGTGAAGCTTGGGCTGTTGCTGTAAGAGTCTTTAAGTAAGAACTGTGAAGCTTGGGCTGTTGCTGTAAGAGTCTTTAAGTAAGAACTGTGAAGCTTGGGCTGTTGCTGTAAGAGTCTTTAAGTAAGAACTGTGAAGCTTGGGCTGTTGCTGTAAGAGTCTTTAAGTAAGAACTGTGAAGCTTGGGCTGTTGCTGTAAGAGTCTTTAAGTAAGAACTGTGAAGCTTGGGCTGTTGCTGTAAGAGTCTTTAAGTAAGAACTGTGAAGCTTGGGCTGTTGCTGTAAGAGTCTTTAAGTAAGAACTGTGAAGCTTGGGCTGTTGCTGTAAGAGTCTTTAAGTAAGAACTGTGAAGCTTGGGCTGTTGCTGTAAGAGTCTTTAAGTAAGAATTGTGAAGCTTGGGCTGTTGCTTTAGATATCTTGAAGGCATTTGACAGTGTTTGGCATGCTGGCCTTCTTCACAAGTTAAAAGGTTATGGTATTTCTGGATTAATTTTCAAACAGATTCAATATTTCTCATCAAATTGCAAAATGAAAGATGTCTTGAATGGCCACTCCCCTAGATCTTTTGCATTAATGCTGACATCCTCCAGAGCTCTACCCTTGAACCTATGTTGTTTCCTTAACAACCTTCCTGATGTCATCAGTTCTGAACTTGGTATGTCGCCTGATGACACATCTATATACTGTCTTAATAGTAATTCTGATTGCTTTGACAAGGACAAATTGGCAGCTGGTATAAAAAATGACTTACTTTCTTTTGTTAACTGGGGAAAAGAATGGCCTGTTAAATTTAAAATTTACCTCCAAAAATGTTCTCTCTGTTGTCTGAAAGAACCCTAATGCTAATGAGAGTGACTCGTTGCACCTTTCTCAGGCTAACATTTCCCACTGACATGAAATGGAAAGATTATATTGAATCATTTTCTAGGTCTGCTGCTAAGGAAGTTGTTCTTTTTATTGTGCTAGACAGTTTTTCTCACCTGAATCTATCTTACATATTTTTTAGTCTACCATTCATTCAGGCTTAGAATATTGCTGCCACATATGGTCTAGTGCTTCTGCTATATATTTAGAGATTCTTGATGAAATCCAAAGAAGACTGTAATGTCAGTGATCCAGACCTGGCATCTCAGCTTCAGTTACTTTCCCACTGTCATAATGTAGCTGCCCTGTGCCTTTTCTATAAATAATTTCATGGTAATTGTTCTGATGACCAATTTTTTAAAATTATTTCATCCCAAGCAAGGCAATAAAGAATGTAAAAGAATCTGAAAAGAAACTACTATTAAGGAGAAAGGACAATCAAAGAACAAGAATTAAAAAGACAGAAGATAATGACATTGCATTGACATTTTTGAAGATTAAAGTTCATTTGGAAGCAAGAAGCAGGAAGAGAGTTCCACAAGCAAGAAGTGTGATAGAAGAAACTGTTGGCATAGAATTTATGGTTACTGCTAGCCATTTCAACTGTAAAATGATGAGACCTTGCCTCCCAGAGCTCTTCTCTATGGTGTATAGTCTCTATGAATTTAAGAGCAGTACAAGATTGGTGACAAAATCAAAAATCGGGAAAATAGATTCCATGTAAACAGAAAGGAATATTGGTCAATATTAAAACATTTCTTTCTCAAGATAAAAGTGTCATTTTAAGCAAGATAGTGTTGACGAAAAAAAATTATTCCGATAATGCAAAGTTAATAAAATTGTGTCTAGATCCAGAGCAGCCTTGAACATTGCTACATCCATGAAATCTTTTGGCAGAGATGTGAATTTTTCTCTGTATTTGGATTGCTGCAACATGGATAAACTGTTACTGCACAAATGCTACACTGAGCAATTGGCTTGTTCGAAGGATGCATTGGAAAAGAAAGGACACTTTCTTGACTAAATAATGATACTGTCAGTATATATATTGATAAAATATTTTGTCAATGAAATAACAAAAAATTAAACATCAAGCAAATACATACTGTTGGGGCCATTGAAATAACTGCTGGACTGTATCTGTCCTTTTACACTTCAAGTGATCTTCAAACCATGTTCAAGGATGGCTTACAGCATGGATCACTATTTGCCCTTTAAAATAGCTAATTTTAAACTTTTTAGAGCTATATATTTGTAGTTGTCATTTTATTCCTGCCTACTTTTTATTTTCCTTTTTTATGTATATATATATATAACACTTATTCTATCATATAAAAGTTAGGAGTCTGAAAAAGATCCTACTTGGAACAAATGTGTCACTAATAAATTTTCCCTGTTGTCATTTCTTTGCCAACTATCATTTTTGTAGATTTATTTTCTATCATCTTTGTGTGTGTATATATATATATATCATATATTTTGGCAACATGTTTTCATTGAGACATGTTTTATTGAATAATTTAGACAAGTTTTGCCTACTTATTTTCCCTTGGATCCTTTCATATTTATGGACAAGCTTTTTGGCATCATTATTAAAGGAAGAGAGAAAATTACTGTGTTATGTTATTTATTCCAAGTACTTTTGACATTAGCACAAGGTGACGTTTTTTTTCAAGACGAATATAGTAGTTTTTGTCATTTTTAAAGACAAAATTGCTTTGTTCATCTGAAAGTTAAAATTTTTATTGGTGAAGGGAAGAATGCTGAGTTTAGTACCATTATCTAAGTAATACTTCACGAGAAGTAACTGAGTCATGGTATCAAGAGAATTTTTTTAAACAAAAATATGTATTATAGCTTCAAGAATTTTTTAGTTTATGTTTATTATTTTCATGAAAAAGTATAAATGTATTTTCAACAAGAATTTTTCTGAATTGCGAATGTGGGAAGGTATGCTGTTGTAAATGTTAAGAAATGTTGGATCCATCATTCAAATGAAAACTCAGCTGCTGAGACAACATGGTTGTAGTGAGACCAACATAAATGTTATTTTTTCCGTTGGAGATAAAACCTCTCAGAGGACATTTAAATTTATATACAATGTTAGTTTTCAGCAACACGTCAGTTGGTGGGGAAGAGTCATTATGAATAATTAAATTGTAAATACTGGATTTAGTGTAGTATATAATTAATTTTACTTTTTTTACTAGGGTCTGTGGTGGATATGTTAGTACTTATTCATTTTTTAGGATATTTTCATCTTGTTTATAATTAGAATGTATTTGATTGCAATATAAAAGATTAATATGTTTGGGGTTAGATGAAAATGTATTATATTCTATTTGTATTAAAATTTCTGATAGAACAACTTATTTGTTCATCAAAGATATAATTAGGGAAGTTAATATTAATAAGAATTTGTTTTATATTTTTTAGTTCACTGTAAAAAAGCTTGTTTTATATTTTTTAGTTCACTGTAAAAAAGTGGATGATTTAATTTTTGTGTGGTTCATTAGGTTTTTTATAATTGCTATTTTATAGTAATTTTGGCATTCACTCTTATAGTTAAGGGAGTATAAATTTATGTTGGTAGATTTTTATGTGGGACAATAGTGAAAAATATTGTTATTAGTGTTTATCAATATATCTAAAAAAGGAATTTATTTGCTATTATTAAGCTTGTATATAAATTTAAGGACAGAATTATTCAGTTGATATTCGATGAAACATGTTTCTCTCTCTCTCCCTATATATATATATATAAACACATATGTAAAATTTCATATAGAATATATCTGTAAAAGAACAATATGAATAAAACTTTTGTCTTTATTTATTTATATATATATATATATATATATATATATATATATATATATATATATATATATATATATATATATAATGTTAAATAGCCTCACCAACCCATAATTGGCTAAGTGTAGTGAGTACAGCTACACCTACGAAGACATGTTTAATCATGGAGTGGTTCCTCCATCAGGAGTGAGAAGGATTTTGATTTGTAGCTTGAATATGCTAGTGCTATTTGTGCTTAGCTTGCTAATAGGATGATTTGAGCAAAGAATATAGGGTAGTTACTTCAACTGTGTTAAATCTTCAAGGCAGGGCCTTGTCTTTTATTTTAACCTTATTTTACAGAGGTTGGTGTTTATTCCCTCATCTTCTTCTACACATGATCAGCTATACATGATTTTGAAGTTATCACACAGATTACAGCTGTCTGTGTGCAGATACATGAGTACAGTGATGAAAACATGATTGAGAGCTGCATATACAACATTACATGCAATTGTGGCAGTGAAGACAAGGGCAAGATCAGTTGCTGGCAAAAAAAATAAGTGGATTAATATAGAAAGCTGTAAGGCATTTTCAAATGTTTACAGACAGTGCTGATGTGGTTTTCTTTCTGCATTTCTCTGGCAAAACTCATTAGCAAAATTATATTATAGATATTATAAGTGAAAGATAGAAAGAACCTTTCCATGCATTTCAAATAACTGATAATCACTATTTCCTTCACTTATTTTTTTAAAAAAATCGTTTCACCCCCCAAGCAAGGCATTAAAGCCACTAAGATATTAGGTGTTACTGAGAATGAAAGAATCCAAGAAAAAAAAATCATTATTAAGGAAAGAAGACAAATAAGTACAGGTTTCAAGGAGACAGAAGATAATGATTGACATTGCATTTAAATTTTTGGAGATCAAAGTTGACTGGAAAGCAGGAAGGTGGGAGGATTTCCACAAGCGAGAAGTGGAAGAGAAAAAACTGTTAGCATAGAACTTATGGTTGCATCTGTCCATTTCAGCTGTAAAATGATGTGACCGAGCTGCCAGTATTGGACTGCAGTTAAATCTGTAAAGTTGAGATACCAAAGAGCAAATGCCCCATCCAAGCAAGATTTGTCATTTTTAAATATGGCACCGGAGGGAAGATTCAATTGTACAGTTTCTGAAATAAGAGAAACAAAAACAAGCAAGCAAAGGGAAATGATTCTGAATGAATGAATATCCAAAAGTTAAATCCAATACGTTTTTGAAGAAAATTTCAAATTTTAATGGAAGCAGCTGCAACAAAATGAGAATTCTTTATGCTGTCAGCAGTTGTGAAAGTATTGAAGATTTCTCATCCGCCCTTTACTCAAATATAGATTTATGTGTAAGATATTTTTTTTTGCTTTTATACTTACCTGAATTTTTTCTTCTTCCTCTGATTCATATTTCACATGATCCATTCTCCGATTTATTTCAGGTAAATTTTGCCAGCTGAAATTTTGTTGGTCGAGATCTAACTGATATATACAAGGTGATGAGAACTGTCATCAAATTTTTGCCATCATTAGGAGTTTAACTGTAGGCACCATATAACCTTTAGTGTCCTATTACTGTTGTTTTGTGGATTAAGATTTGCCACAAGAAAACTTGTTCTGGGGCGATTTTTATTGTAGTTTTTGTGAGTGAAGTTTTAGTTTCATTGTTCCTCTTAAACTACAATACAGCACTGAAAAAAAGTCTTACTCCAATGTAAGGCTCAAGAGCCAGTCAAAGTAGAGAGTTAATGAGGTGTGTGTGATATGAAGAATAAGTAGGAAGTGAAGATTATAAGGATATGGCAGATAGACTTGAAGAGGTTAAGAATGTAGTATTTTGTTAAGTATCGGGTGTCTGTTCCACAAAGCAGTTGTTCTTGGGGGTAAGATTCAGGAGTGGAATGTCCTTCTTACCAGACGAATACATAAGGAACAGGATGATTCGAGCCTGTGGATATAGCAAGGAGGGTCTCGGCTGTAAAGATCTGAATTGTGTGCAATAAAGAATGGAGTGTGTTAGAACATTATGGTGTTTTGGAGTTGAGGATCAGGGAAAGAAGTTTTACAATTCTGTGTCAGGGTTTTTTATTTATTTTTTTTTTAGAAAAATAAGTAATATTTTAATTTATTAAATATAATGTCTGGTTGTTCATATCTGAGTATGTCTGTCTACTAGGGTTAAAGCCAATCCCTGTTGCAGACGCCTTGTTCAACACCCACACAACCCACCTGTGGTTCATAGTGCAACTATGCTGAGCTGACCATAGGAGGAGTTTCTGGATGTAAGCGCATCTTCTGGCATGATTAACAATTTGAACAAGGACAGTATGCTTAAATACTCAGTCACGATGACTTGTGACTTTGTGCTAGCACAGAACATCAACAAACAGTTCCATCTACTGAATTTAAATCACAAGACTTGATTCAACTCGTCGAGGATGGTTATCAGGCACTTTCCAATGGTGCCACACAATGGGATTGACCGTAGTGAGATTTAACCCCAAGCTTCATGGAAAGCAAATGCTGTAACCCCTTGGCCATTATTTAATATTTTTTAAATAAATAAATTCATTTTTAATTATCTTTAAGTTGATGTGTCTCCTCTCACATAATATATACAAATATATTACACAAAGTGCACAGATGAGAAAGAAATTACATCCTGTAAAGTAGTGGGTTGATAAATAGAACAAAAAAGAAACAATAAAAAAAAAGCAACACAGTTATCACTATTCAGAGTTCAATCAAGGACAAAATACATAAATGTTAATATTTTAATAAATGTAATATTGGTGATAGAATCTTATTTAATTTATAGTAATTTTTTAATACTGTTCATAGGTTTACTCCGCCCTAGTCTTTTAAACAGAAGTAGAAGTTTATACCTTGAATTGTGTTTAGGATTTGGTTTCTGGTTCCTTCTAAAATCTATTTCAGCTCTATACTCCTAACGCACGTCCTTTCTTATGCTAATATAATTTTACACAGTAATCATCTACATTGAGTGGCTCTTGGGCCTTGTATTGGGTGCATGTTAGTAAAATAAAAACAAAAAAAATCAAGGGTAGAGAGTTACTGAGCAAGATTGTTGTAAAGTGAGGGCAAGATGTGATTAAGAAGCGCACATTATAAAGGATGTTCAGGATATTGGTTGACTCTGGACTTGAAGAGACCAAGATTGTAGTTATCAAGAATGCATCCTTTCGTGAAGTTTGTTGAACAAAATAACAGTTCTGGGGAGGAAGAAGCTGTTTGAGTAGAACCCGTTTTTTTTATAAAAGGAAAGGGAATGGGGATGATTTTCCACCATCGACATATCTTGATGGGTCTTAACTATGAAGGTGGAATTAAGGAATGTTTCTCATCTGAACATGTTGGCAACAGATATTATGCTTACTTAATTATTCTAAATTAAATACAATTCTGTCACCAACATTTAGTTCATAAAAATATTATTTCATTACAACAAATTAAATATGACTTGTCTTATGACTTAGTAAAAATGTTAATATAAAAAAAAATGAAATTATTAAAATAATAATTTAAAGGAAATTTTTTTGTCTTTTTTTTTTTTCTACCTACAAGCTGGAATTATAACTATTTTCAGTTGGCTGTTTTACCTACAACCCATATTAATTACAATCTCGATGCGGTTCTCTGGCTCTTCTTTTGAAACCCGATGTTCAACGGTAAATAAAATTGCCGCAGTTTATTAGTACACAGAATTTTAATAAAGTATTCTAAAATATGATTGTAAGATTAATTCTCAAGATAGATTAATTTTCTAGAATATTTGAAAGCAAGTTCTGCTAAAGATTCTTTAAGAACAAATTCTAAAAGACAAAAATTGATAAAATATTATTTAATTAAAAATCATATTGAGAGGAGCATTATATCCATTCAATTAAATTAAAATTACTTTAAAAATACCTTTTATGGTGTGTAGGTTAGTAAGAATGGACTTCTTGTTAGATTTCACCATTCGTACTGAATTTAAAAAAAAAAATAATTGAATTAATGAAAATGAATTACATTGTAGATCCGCTATATAGAAGAGAAAACCTTAAGCGGGCACGCATTGCCTGGAAAACGATAAAATATAATTCAATGTAAATTCCATTTGGCTGATTTAGAATGTAACATTAATACTTTTGCATATATTATTTATGCTACTTGCAAACAATAACAAATTCAACAAAATGTGTTTTAAAACATATTTTAGTTCTTAGACAAGGTAGTGTATACTAAAAACTAATACCCCCACCAGATGTATTATCAGGACAAGTGAAGTGTATTCATTTGGTTATTATTCTCACTCAGCATCAGATTTTAATTCCACGATTTGTTTGAACTGTTGATTTCATTGTTGTGTTTCTTTTTATTTTGTTTGTTGCTTTTATCAATGCTTAGGTCTATAATACACTTGCACAAGAGAGCCAAGCGGCCATTTTTGAGCTCCTTCAATGATTTTCAGCTCAGTCATGGAACTATGTTAATGTTATTTGTGCACAAGAAGTAGATGAAAACAAAACTTTAACATGTCTAATTAAAAAAAAAAAAATAGGAGTTCACATCAAGAAACCCTGATATGCAGAGAATTTTGAATTGAACCAATTTAGATTTCTTTTGAGGAGATTTTCCATGCCAAAATTGGATTCAGCATACCAAGAAATATTAGAATAGACATCTAGGTATAATTTGAAATCACACAGGTACTAAGTTGACCTGCCACTATGGAAATGGATTGGTCTGATTGATATCTGAATAACCAATCTACCTTGTGTCATCTCCGGGGGGGGGGGTGTAGGGGTACAAAGTTTTATTATGGCTTTCAAAAATTGGCATTTGAAAAGTATATATTCAGAGTCTGTCTATATTTCTGAGATGAGGTATTATGTACAGTATTTACATTAGTCGGACTATTGTCCTTATCTTTGTCGCCATATTTGTCACAACGTTTCAGCCGTTGTACGCTCCGGCCTTCTTCAGGTGGTTGGAATTTCGAACCGAACCCTCAAGGACACATGGCACAGTGGATAAAGGCGTTGGTTAGATCCAGTGACAGACCCAAAGAGTGTGAGTTCAATACCCGGTTAAGGCAGTGGAGAACTTTCAGAGGGAAAATTAGCAGGAGATAACTGATAACTGACATCCATCAAACATGGCTCATCGAACTAGAACAGTCTACCCCAGTGATCGAAATAAAGGGTTCAGTTCGAAATTCCAACCACCTGAAGAAGGCCGGAGCATACAACGGCCGAAACGTTGTGACAAATATGGCAACAAAGATGAGGACAATAGTCCGACTAATGTAAATACTGAAGTATATATTCATATAATATTTCAGTCAGTTATGTGCCATGCATGATACATGCTTAAGTGATCATGTATCTTTTGATAGATGACTGACGAGGCAGATTTTTTTCCCACAGTAGGTTGCCATTTCTTTTTGTGATAGACCAATTGCCATTCAAGGCTATAGAACTCAGTCCTGTTACTTGGCAGGGAGAAGAGGATTCATACCTTTCCCAAGGGTATTAGCACATAAGTGAATGTAATGGATTCAACTGGAATTTGAACCCGGGTCTCTGATTCCTGAATCCGAGCCGCTATCCATTACTCCACTGTGTCTCCTCTCACATAATATATACAAATATATTACACAAAGTGCACAGATAAGAAAGAAATTACATCCTGTAAAGTAGTGGATTGATAAATAGAACAAAAAAGAAACAATAAAAAAAACAACACAGTTATCACTATTCAGAGTTCAATCAAGGACAAAATACATAAATATGTGCACGTTGATTAAAAAAGGAAGTAAGAGTAAGGAAAACGAAACAGCAGTATAAATCACAGACAGATTACATTTAGACCTGGCAACTCTTATTTCTGCATACAAAGGGAAGGTTGCTTAGACTTCATATATAGGGTCTCAGGCACATTCAAATGGTAATTCAGGCTTACAGCCACATCATGTTGAACCCCTAATTCCCGTACAATCACCAGATTTAAGCAACATTGAGTCTAGTCAATACCCAAATGGGTGACCATTTGGTAGTATCAGTAGCTGTAAGCTTGGATATCTATGGTGTAATGGATAATGGCTTGGATTTGTTAATCAGAGTACCAAATTCCAATTCCAGTTGGGTTTGTTACATTCACTCAGATGCAAATACCCTTCACATAGGTATGAATCAACATCTCTCTCCCCTCAGCTATCAATAAACCATTATTATCTCCCCCCAAAATAAAAAAATAATTACATACATAATATTTAGTTTGCGACATTAACCCCTTCCCCGACGATTATTTTGTGAAAACATTTTCAGACAAATTTTTTATTTGGCATACAGGACGTAAGCATTCCATATCTGCCTATATTTCTGAGATAAAGTATTGTAATTATTTTTCGGACTGTGGATAAAAACACATTGATTGGAACCAGTGAATTGACCCAAACAGTTGTAAGTTCAATACCTGTTTACTGCAGCGGTGAACAAAAACTTGTAGTGTTGAGTTAAAGGGAGATAACTGAGACATCCAGAACAATCTACCCCAGTGGACGAAATAAAGGGTTCAATTTGAAATTCCAGTGATCTGAAGAAGGCTGGATCATACAACAGCTGAAACGTTGTGAATATGGCAATAAATATGAGTCTGAACATTGTAAATAATGTAAGTAAGCATTTCATACTGAGATATCCATCAAATGGAAGAAGACTAAGAAATTGGACTTGTTTCAAGCTCAGAGGGGAATTAAAAGAATCCAGATTGATGTATAAACATATCTGTCACTGGTTTTTGAAAATTATGTTTATTCATCTGTGTCTGAAAAAGATACTTTCAGTAAAAATGTATATAAATGTCTATGCCGGGAAGAGGTTAAATAACTCATAGAGGTTGATATGCTGCTCAACAAAAATAACAAACAGCAAATCAAATGATAATCCAAATACTCATTTCTGTCTACTGTGGGAATACCTCTGGTAAAAGACCATGCACAAACTGGCATATTTATTAGGTGTTGTGTAATTAAAAAAACTAGAATATTAATAGGTGTATTCAGATTTATGTCTGCAAAGTAGAAGTATTAACAGATGTTTATGTATGAAAAGTAAAAGTATTAAAAGATATTAAAAAATGTATACAGATTTATGTATGAAAAGTAAAAGTATTAAAAGATATTAAAAAATGTATACAGATTTATGTATGCAAAGCAGAAGTATTAAAAATGTATACAGATTTATGTATGCAAAGCAGATGTATTAAATATGTATACAGATTTATGTATGCAAAGCAGATGTATTAAATATGTATACAGATTTATGTATGCAAAGCAGATGTATTAAATATGTATGCAGATTTATGTATGCAAAGCAGATGTATTAAATATGTATGCAGATTTATGTATGCAAAGCAGATGTATTAAATATGTATGCAGATTTATGTATGCAAAGCAGATGTATTAAATATGTATGCAGATTTATGTATGCAAAGCAGATGTATTAAATATGTATGCAGATTTATGTATGCAAAGCAGATGTATTAAATATGTATGCAGATTTATGTATGCAAAGCAGATGTATTAAATATGTATGCAGATTTATGTATGCAAAGCAGATGTATTAAATATGTATGCAGATTTATGTATGCAAAGCAGATGTATTAAATATGTATGCAGATTTATGTATGCAAAGCAGATGTATTAAATATGTATGCAGATTTATGTATGCAAAGCAGATGTATTAAATATGTATGCAGATTTATGTATGCAAAGCAGATGTATTAAATATGTATGCAGATTTATGTATGCAAAGCAGATGTATTAAATATGTATGCAGATTTATGTATGCAAAGCAGATGTATTAAATATGTATGCAGATTTATGTATGCAAAGCAGATGTATTAAATATGTATGCAGATTTATGTATGCAAAGCAGATGTATTAAATATGTATGCAGATTTATGTATGCAAAGCAGATGTATTAAATATGTATGCAGATTTATGTATGCAAAGCAGATGTATTAAATATGTATGCAGATTTATGTATGCAAAGCAGATGTATTAAATATGTATGCAGATTTATGTATGCAAAGCAGATGTATTAAATATGTATGCAGATTTATGTATGCAAAGCAGATGTATTAAATATGTATGCAGATTTATGTATGCAAAGCAGATGTATTAAATATGTATGCAGATTTATGTATGCAAAGCAGATGTATTAAATATGTATGCAGATTTATGTATGCAAAGCAGATGTATTAAATATGTATGCAGATTTATGTATGCAAAGCAGATGTATTAAATATGTATGCAGATTTATGTATGCAAAGCAGATGTATTAAATATGTATGCAGATTTATGTATGCAAAGCAGATGTATTAAATATGTATGCAGATTTATGTATGCAAAGCAGATGTATTAAATATGTATGCAGATTTATGTATGCAAAGCAGATGTATTAAATATGTATGCAGATTTATGTATGCAAAGCAGATGTATTAAATATGTATGCAGATTTATGTATGCAAAGCAGATGTATTAAATATGTATGCAGATTTATGTATGCAAAGCAGATGTATTAAATATGTATGCAGATTTATGTATGCAAAGCAGATGTATTAAATATGTATGCAGATTTATGTATGCAAAGCAGATGTATTAAATATGTATGCAGATTTATGTATGCAAAGCAGATGTATTAAATATGTATGCAGATTTATGTATGCAAAGCAGATGTATTAAATATGTATGCAGATTTATGTATGCAAAGCAGATGTATTAAATATGTATGCAGATTTATGTATGCAAAGCAGATGTATTAAATATGTATGCAGATTTATGTATGCAAAGCAGATGTATTAAATATGTATGCAGATTTATGTATGCAAAGCAGATGTATTAAATATGTATGCAGATTTATGTATGCAAAGCAGATGTATTAAATATGTATGCAGATTTATGTATGCAAAGCAGATGTATTAAATATGTATGCAGATTTATGTATGCAAAGCAGATGTATTAAATATGTATGCAGATTTATGTATGCAAAGCAGATGTATTAAATATGTATGCAGATTTATGTATGCAAAGCAGATGTATTAAATATGTATGCAGATTTATG
>CAXIWW010000847.1:15000-25000 GCA_964036315.1 Acanthosepion esculentum | reverse complement strand
CCTTGTATATTCAGGTCAGAGAAGGGAATATTGATATTTGTCCTGGTTATCATTCGTTTTAATTACCTGGGCAGCAGTGAAAGTTTCAAAAGATCTAGTTAATTAGTAACCCTTAGATTTTCTTTCTTTCACTTTCAGTTTTACTTTCACTTTCTATTATTTTCTTACCTTCGTTTTTAACTTTAATTTCTAACTTTTAATTTTGTTCCTTCCCCGCTTCCTTTTTCACTTCTTCCTGTCTTTCAATTCATCTACATTCGTATTTTTTTCTTTTCTTTCTTTTTAGTTTCTTCTTTCTCTTTCTTTCTTTCGCTCATTCTTTTTTTTTCACTTTTTTCGGTCTTTCTCTTTCTAACTTCTCTCATTTTATTCCACATTTTTAAATCCTTCCTTCCTTCCTTCTTCGTTTATTTACTTATTTACCTTAGCCTTCATTTAACACATTTTTCTCTTTCCTTTTGCCCGCACCTTTTCTTTCTTTCTTTCTTTCTTTCTTAATAGCAAGTATTCTTCTTTCATTCTTTCTTTCTCATTAATAACAATAAGCTTTCTTTCTTTCTCATTACTCCATATTCTTTCTTTTTATTTTCTTTCTTTCTTAATAGCAAGTATTCTTCTTTCATTCTTTCTCATTAGTACCAATAAGCTTTCTTTCGTTCTCATTACTCAATATTCTTTCTTTCTTTTTATTTTCTTTCTTTCTTTCTTTCTTAATAGCAAGTATTCTTCTTTCATTCTTTCTTTCTCATTAGTACCAATAAGCTTTCTTTCTTTCTCATTACTCAATATTCTTTCTTTCTTTTTCTTTCTTTCTTTCTTTCTTTCATTCTTTCTTTCTTTCTTAATAGCAATTATTCTTCTTTCATTCTTTCTTTCTCATTAGTACCAATAAGCTTTCTTTCTTTCTCATTACTCAATATTCTTTCTTTCTTTTTCTTTTCTTTCTTTCTTTCCTTCTTTCTTTCTTTCTTTCTTTCTTCCCGCCCCAAATTTTTCAGTCAATTTTCTTTCTATTCTCTTTCATTATTTTTCCTTCCTTTTTCCCCTATTTTTTCTCTTTCTGGATTATCTCTTTTTTTTTAACTTCTTTCCTTCTTTCTCATTATCAATCGCTTCCCACTACTCTCTTGTTTCTAGCATCCGATAATCCACCCCAAGCAATTTTCAGGCTGGGACAGGCAACCCGGTCTTAATTTTTTTTTTTCATGTCAACGTATTGAGTCTAATCCATTCGCCTCCTTAAATTCATTTTCAAACTCAGAACACAAGACAAGCAAAAACAGAAATTATAGGACGAAAAGTGAAGACAGGAGGAAAAAAGATACAATTATTTTATTTTAATTTTTTCTGTATATATATATTATAAATCAACTGATTTAAAATATGTTTTTTTCGCTACACAGTAATAGCTATCAAATTTAATTTTGTAATTAAATTAAAAGCATTAGTTCCGTTTCATCTTCAAGCAAATATTGGAATATTGGCTTGAAGATGAAACGGAATTAATTCTTTTAATTTAATTATATAATTAAATTTAAAATTTTCAGCTTCCATTTTTGAAACATGGTTATTACTGTGTAGCGAAAAGACCATATTTTAAATCAGTTAATTTTTAATATTTATGCTGTGTAAATTTACATTGAGCACTGTTTTGTAAAAATAAAAAATATCAATAACACCGGATTATATTTCTTACTGTTCTTTGTTTTTATATATATATATATATACATATATATACATATACATATATATATCGTTGGCCCGATGATTGCATCTAGCATGAAACAGACTGTCGCCTCTAATTGTTTACTTCTATGTTCACTTTTATATTTGCACACGCTCTATCTCTGATATTGAGCACTTTATCCCATAAATATAGCACACTTTAAGACTATATTTCTTCATACATATATATATATATATATATATATATATATATATATATATGTGTGTGTGTGTGTGTGTGTGTGTGTGTGTGTGTGTGTATAAATAAAAAGAAAGAACAGTAAGATATAAAATCCGGTGTTCTTATAGATATTTTTATTTTTACAAAATAGTGCTCAATGTAATGCACGGAATCATTAGTATACCAATGCAATATATCTTCTATTGAAAACCCTGAAAACATAAATATATATATATGTTGCACTAGCCATGAGTTCAAAAAAGGTTCAATCAACATCAAAGTTCGTTTAGGATAAATAAATATAAAAATCAAACATCTCTCTCGAAGTACTTCTGGCACCTGAAAGAATCCAATAAAACACCTACAGTAAAATGGAAGTTAATAAGAAAAGCTAGAATATGTAGGTCATTAAATGATCCATGTCCTTTGTGCATACATGAGAAACTATATATTACTAAGTTTATAAAAAATAAAAATTTACTGAATCAGAGAAATGAAATAGCTATTTTGTGCCGTCATTGTCAAAAATTTTCTTTAAATAATATTTAAAAAAAAAAAATTGACCTGATAATATGCATACTCATATTTGATGTGAATAAATAATTTTAAATACTGTAAGTAATTCTATTACATTTACTTGTTTTATAAAAAGTATAGCCGATTAAATTTAAAAGTTAAATTTAAAAGTAGAATTTTTAAAAAATTGGTTTTAAAATTGTAATTAAATAAAACGGATTCTAACCTAAACATCTTAAAATTATAATTAAATAAAACGTACTCTGAACTTAACACCTTTCTCAAAGCAATCAAACACTTAAAAGAATCCAATAGAAAACACCTAAAGTTAAATGAAATTAATATAAGTTAGAATATATAGGACATTAAATGACCCATGTCCTTTGTACATACATGGGAAAATTTATATTACTAAATTTATAAAAATAAAAGTTTACTGAATTAGTGAAATAATTTAGCCATCTTTGCCGTCATTGTCATAAAGTTTAAGTAAAAAAAATAATAATAATAATCTGGTAATGTACATACGCATACTCGATAAGAAAATATAATTTACATACTGTAATTCTAATACATTTGCTTGGTTTTAAAAAGGAATATAGTATATTGAATATTAAAAATTGAATTTTTTTTAGAAATGTAGTTAAAACATATTCTAACCTAAACAGCCCCACAAAATCTTTAAGTATACAAATAGAAAAAATACCGTAAAAATCTTTGCCGTTAAAAATATAACAAAAATTTTACAAAAAAAAACCCTGATGAGATACATTTAGCGGATGTCAGAATGTGTTGAAAAATACATCCCTACCCATCCCTAAACATAACCCCCCCCTTTCAAATGTAACTATTAACTCATTCAATGAAAATTAAAAAATTGAACACCCTACCACCCTTTGTCTAGATGAATGGATTTCTCGATATCCTTGGAAACCCTCAATTATGAATCTTTGCCGTGCCTTTAAAACCGTAAATTTTAAAAAAATAAGTTACTCCAAAATTCGCTTGACGAGGAAATGGAACTAATGTCTTTAATTTGGTAACAAAATTGAATTCAAAGGCTTTGGCTTCCATTTTCGAAACATGGTTATCACTGTGTAGCGATAAAGCCATATTTTAAATCAATATATATATATATATATATATATATATATATATATATATATATATACACGAATTTTATGGACATCTTGTATACACACACATATATATATATATATATATATATATATATATATGTGTGTGTGTGTGTGTGTGTGTGTGTGTGTGTGTGTGTGTGTGTGTGCGTGCGTGTGTGTGATTGAAGACTAAAGGAAAGGATTTATTTATTCTATATTCCGGACAATTTTACCGCATCCTTGTACATAATTAAATATAAAAGATAAGAGAATAAATTATAGGGCAAAAAGTGAATACTGATTCACGGAGAAGGAGGAAAAAATACTAATATTTTATACTGGCAGTATAACCCGTCTTTGACTGGCTGTTTCATTACTAGGAATTTTTACCGTTCCATTGGAGCAGTTAAAGTTTAAAGTCAGCCCAGCCGAAAATCAATATTAGTAACAACATTTGGGTGCAACTGAGGCACATCCCCAAATGGGGGGGGGGTAACAATTTGAATGGGGGCCCTGAAAAGGGGACTGTATAATAATAAATAATATTATTGTAATAATTTAAACTATTTATTTTTATTAAAATTTTTATAAAAGATCTATATCCAAGAACAGATAGTAAATAGTAAAACGTTGCTGAGAGTTATAATAGACAGGAAGTAGTGGGGAGCCATTGTCGCCAACAATTTGGACTCAAAACCGGCACTGAAGAATTATTATCAGACAAAAAAATTTCATCAAAATCGGATGAAAACTGTGGAAATGCATAAACAACATCCGATGACACACACACAGACACATTTTGAGAAATATAGATTACTTCCTTTCTGTATATATATATATATGTATGCACGTGTGTGTGTTTATCAAAGAGATTTTTATGTCATGTCAGTGTCGTCATTTTAAAATATCGTGTCTTCACGCGTCATGTTACTTTTTAAACCGTATGTCACGCGTCAGTTCATGTGAGCGTGTCGTTCTTTTTATTTATGAAGTATATAAAGAGATAGATATCGATTGCGAAAGAGAGAGAGAGAGAGAGAGAGAGAGAGAGAGAGAGAAAGAGAGAAAAATTTTTTCGTTGAAAGACCGGTTGTGTTACGATCACTAAAGTTAAGCAACGTTGAGCCCGATCAGTACCTAGATGGCTGACAGATTGGGAATGCCAGTTGTTGTAAGCTTCGATGTGCGGGTGATGTAATGTTTAACGGCTCGCGGTTTGAAATCGGATAGCCGAGTTCCAATTCTAGTCGGGTTCGTTATATTCACTTAAGCTCAAATAATTTGGGGAGCGGTATTAATTTACCTCTTTTCCATCCAGTTATGGAGTTAATTAGTACGACTGGTAACAGTAAATCATTATCTCCCAAACAATTCTTATAATCTAAAATTATTTTCTGGCTTTAAATAACCAGCATAAGGTTGATAAGCCGTAAAAATATAAAATCAATCAACGTATTGGTTATAAATTCAAATTGAAAAATAGAAATTTAAAAAAATTATATATTATTATTATATATTATTATATTATCTCTATCTATAAAAGACAGGATGTGTGTGTGTGTGTGTGTGTGTGTGTGTGTGTGTGTGTGTGTGTGTGTGTGTGTGTGTGTGTGTGTGTGCACATGCTCCAAGTTAGTGGAAAGGCCAACACAGACTTTGCAGTTACCAACTCCCATCGATAGTGGAAATAATCGATCTTTTCATGCTTCTATGGCAGTTTTCATAGCTGGCTGCCACGAATAGGCAGGAAGATTCTATTGGCCAGCGTGAGAGCCAACAGCTGACTGACACGAATGTTAACTAGCATGCTAGCATGCAAAAAATATCGATAGCTGCATTCGTCACAAGTGGGAAAAATTTAGATCTGCATGGCACTTTACTCCAATTGGCTCATTCGCTTGATTAAAGTCAACGTTGATTCTGATTCCGCAGGGCACTCCTTTAAAGGCAAGGAAGGGCAAAAATATTTTAAGTCAAGTGATAGCGATTGCTGTATGAGTCGTACGATTTTTGAATCATGCACGGGCAACGCCGGGCCATCCTGCTAGTTCATTTATTATAATCAAAGTTTTGAGTATTTTTAATAATGTAAACGTATTTAGAAAAAATAATTTAAAGCCAAAATGAATTTATAACACTTACTGGAAAGTGTTCATATTATAATATCAACCACTTAATAAATTAAATAAAATTAAAATGAATTGAATTTAAATTTAAAATTAATTAAATTGAATTAATTAAAATTAATTTAAAATTTAAATTAAAATATGAATCCCTTAATTAATTAATTAAAATTAATTTAAAGCCAAAATTAATTTATAACATTTACTAAAAATTGTTCATATTATAATATGAACCCCTTTGTTATGTGGTCAGTCGGTTATTGTTATCGAAAAGACCCTATTCCAAAGGGATCACATTAAGCGGCTTTCTTTAGAGAGATTGATAGGTTTAGAAAAGAAAACAAAGATTTTCAGTTGAGTATAAAGTACAAGAAGACAGAATTCATGGTCATCATAATAAAGGAACCACTTGTATCTTCTTTTATGCACCGTGTCCCTTTAGGACGTAGGCGATCATGGCCCTCCACATCTTCCTGTCTCTTGTAGTTCTTTTTTTATTATTTCTCCCAAAGCTTGTTCTACCAAGCATTTACTCAAGCCCATTCTTTCCCCTGTCCCTTTTTCTCTCTATCCGTCCTGTGAGTGTCAGATTTTCCAAGCCCTCCTTCCTCATCGCGTCAGAGTGTTTGGGTGATAATCTGGGGACAGTGCAGAGGATTCGAAAATGAGTTTAATGGTGATTACGCAGGTGTTTAGAGTGATCACTAGTGATGGCAACAGGACTCTGCACCATGCCACACAATCAAGAGAACCCAGTCATTGCTGTCAGACAATTTCTGAGACCACATCACCATTATTCATTACACCACACGCACATACCGGCATTCCCTAGCGGTTACCCATTTTAGTCCTTACCAGGCTCGACGTTGCTTAACTTCGGTAATCTGCTAAGGACCGCTGTTCAACGTGATACGGCTGTGAACCTCATAATAAAGTGAAACTACACTGATACAACAGGGTATCGATCAATGGTGATAATAGACGTAACAGCTTATAATTATTACTGTCTCGGGGGTAGTTATGGGAGAATAGTTTCCTCGCCTTCTACGTCCATATTTCTTTCCGACAATTATTTACATGGCATCGGTTAGAGATTTTGTCAAGATGTTAAGCGATTATAATACGCCGACATTTTCCCTTGCAATATAGGTAAGTTCTTTTCTCTCCCGACAAAGAGGCCACCTTCCGCTGGATAATAGCAGACCTGTGTATACTATATTGTTTCCAGTGCTAACCGGACCAATGTATACATTTTTTTTTACTCTAGTATAAAGCGAATTTATATCTACTTTTTTATCTAGCGTAAAACGGGCTTATATCTATTTTTCGTGACGAGTGTAAACCGGACCAATGTCTATATTTTTGTTTCAAATGTAAAACGAACCAATTCCTATATTTTCTACGGTAGTGTAAACCGGAACAATGTCTACATTTTTAGCCTAGTGTAGACCGAACTTATGTCTATATTTTTGTGTCTAGCGTAAAACAGACTGAATTATATATTTTTTAGTCTAGCCTAAGCCAGACCTAGGTCTATATTTTTGTGTCTAATGTAAACCGGATCTACGCCTATATTTTGGGGGCTAGTGTAGACTGAACCTATGTAATATTCTAGTGTCTAAAGAAAACTAGACCTATGTCTCTATTTTTTGCGTCTAACGTAAATAGGACCTATGTCTATATTTTTTGCGTCTAGCGTAAATAGGACCTATGTCTATATTTTGGGTGTCTAGCGTAAATAGGACCTATGTATATATTTTTTGCGTCTAGCGTAAATAGGACCTATGTCTCTATTTTTTGCGTCTAGCGTAAATAGGATCTATGTCTCTATTTTTTGCGTCTAGCGTAAATAGGACTTATGTCCATATTTTTGCGTCTAGCGTAAATAGGACCTATGTCTATATTTTTGCGTCTAGCGTAAATGGGTCCTATGTCTATATTTTTGGTGTCTAGCGTAAATAGGACTTATGTCTATATTTTTGCGGATAGCGTAAATAGGACCTATGTCTATATTTTTGCGTCCAGCGTAAATAGGACCTATGTCTATATTTTTTGCGTCTAGCGTAAATAGGACTTATGTCTATATTTTTGCGTCCAGCGTAAATAGGACCTATGTCTATATTTTTTGCGTCTAGCGTAAATAGGACCTATGTCTATATTTTTGCGTCTAGCGTAAATAGGACCTATGTCTATATTATTTTGTCTGGTGTAAACCAGACTGATGTATATATATTTTTAGCCTAGCGTAAACCGGAGCTAGGTCTATATTTTTGTGTCTAATGTAAACTGGACCCACTCCTATATTTTGGGACTAGTGTAGAGCGAACCTGTCTATATGTTTGTGTCTAGCGTAAACCGAACCGATGTCTATATTATTGTCTGTATAGTGTAATCTGTAGCTATATCGACATTTCCGCTCAAGAATATTCTGGACTTTATCTACCTTTTTGTGTTAACCAAACCATATCTACCTTTCTGACTGTCGTGAAAACCGGACCTTTGTGTACCTATCTATGGATTCATTACGATGTTTTGTCTTGTGATACATTTATTCTACAATAAAGAACCAATATATATTTCGTTAAATTAATCAACCTCGTCTAACTATCTTTATTAAAGCATATAATTCAGTTCTGGATATTAATCCATTGGTCTGTTACCACATTTAAGCAAAGCAAAGGCAAATTTCCAAATGCACTCAGGGATTTCTCGCTGGTCGCACATTAAACTAGTTGATTTATATCTAATATTCACATAACTTTAGCTGATATTTTAAGACTACGTCGTTCTGGGCATGACGATAAACTACACCCGGTAGTAAGCCTTCTGATCGGGAAGTTTTGACGAGCATGGTACCACCTCTTAATTGCTGTTGCTCCTAGGTCCACCCTGACCCACGGTGGTAGCACCTGTTAGGGTCCCAGCTATGGGTAAATAATTAACCCGCAAAATGGAGTTAAAATATTATGAAAGTATAAAAGTACATTTTCGTTGTAACAATGCCAGTGATACATTTTCATTGTAAAAAAAAAATTACCAATATACATTATTGGAAAAGCAAGAGAAAAATTACCAGTCATATATTTTTGAAAAAAAAAAATAAAAATACCAAAGCTCCCAAGAAAATTAAATTTCGGCATTAAATGACCCATAACGTGTTGATGTGCCGTTAACGAAAAAAATTATATGGAATAAAAAGTGGGTCAAAAGTGTATTAGTGAATTATTATTCCGTGACCTCTGTTTATTCCACGACCTCTGTTGATCTGCAAAAAAATGGATGGCATGACAGAGTTTAGGAAAACTGACGCTGCACCTGAAACATTAGTGTCATCGGAATGGGTGAATATTTGGCCCGAGATTTAATATACAAATAATTATTTACACTATTTATATTCGGACTATTGAACTCATCTTAATCGAAATATAAATAGTGAAGATAATCATAACTCGTTATCCTTGAATTTCAGTGAGAAAATAAATATAATTGCCGGGCATGAATTTGATATTATTTGCATTATTTACACTTAGAATATTGTCATCATCATTGTTGTGCCCAACGGCCTTCTTCAGGTACTGGTCTATCCGAGATTTGGGTCTATCTATCTATCTATCTAACTATCTAGCTATCTATCTATCAATCACAGTCTGTTCGGTATCTATCTACCTATATATCTATCTATCTCAGTCCGTTCAGTATCTATCTATCTATCTATCAATCACAATCCGTTCAGTATCTATCTATCTATCACAATCCGTACAGTATCTATCTATCTATCTATCACAATCCGTTCAGTATCTATCTATCTATCTATCACAATCCGTTCAGTATCTATCTATCTATCAATCTATCTATCTATCACAATCCGTTCAGTATCTATCTATCTATCTATCTATCTATCTATCTATCACAATCCGTTCAGTATCTATCTATCACAATCCGTTCAGTATCTATCTATCTATCTATCTATCTATCACAATCCGTTCAGTATCTATCTATCTATCTATCACAATCCGTTCAGTATCTATCTATCTATCTATCTATCACAATCCGTTCAGTATCTATCTATCTATCTATCTATCACAATCCGTTCAGTATCTATCTATCTATCTCTCTATCTATCACAATCCGTTCAGTATCTATCTATCTATCTATCACAATCCGTTCAGTATCTATCTATCTATCTATCTATCACAATCCGTTCAGTATCTATCTATCTATCACAATCCGTTCAGTATCTATCTATCTATCTATCTATCACAATCCGTTCAGTATCTATCTATCTATCTATCTATCTATCACAATCTGTTCAGTATCTATCTATCTATCAATCACAA
>CAXIWW010000846.1:15000-30000 GCA_964036315.1 Acanthosepion esculentum | reverse complement strand
TGCTACACATTCATTGACAGGGCCTTCCACAATATTAATTTCTTTTGCCACTGCCCTTGTACTCAGTCCTTTTTTCCACAGGTAGCATAAAATGGCCCTAATTGCAATTTTTTCGCCATTCATTATCAGAGTTATAAAATAAAGAATAAACAATTCAGCAATGATTGGACAAGTTGTATCAAATGAATGATACAACATGGAGATACAAGCTGCCAAAAATCAACAGTGAAAATTCGAAAAACATTTTGACTCAATCTAGTATTTTAAATGTTTTATATATTCTTTATTTATTTATTTTTCCCACCTTTATAAAACTCTACTTGTAGAAGCAAGAAAATCTTTAAAAGCCAACATCCTGATTGTCAAAGCTTTTTTCTCAATAAATGGCTATTCAATTGTATAGAGATTTGATCAGTATAGAGGATGTTTTAAAACTTCATATCCTAAGTGCTTTGATTTTTTTTTTACCATGATTTATAAAGTATGAGACCTGATAACAGATGCAAATCAGATCCCATGCCAGATCCCATGCGTCATGAATCACTCAAATATCTTCTTCACACATCCATTGAGAAAAGGTTATAGAATGAAATGGCACATATTTCGATGAACAGTTATAACAGGTCAAAAAATGTATTTTATTTTCATTTTTATTATTAGATATCTGAAATAACAATATTACTTGGGGATAATGTTTAATAAAACACTTTGAAATCTGCTGGATTGAATTTTAGGTAAATATGATCCATAGAAATATATTTTACTAGTTACTTTTGTGGATACAATATAAACTTGCACCATGACTGATGAAGACTCACAAAGATGTAGAAAAAGTTCCACATAAGAAATATTAAAACAGTTCAGCTTAATGCTTTTGATAATGGAGAAAATTTTGAAACTAATTATCTTAAGATAGATTTCAGGTTAACAAAATACAAAACTTGATCAATAAATCCATAACCTGATACAAGTTATCAAGTAAAATTGGATTTGAAATTTTCAGTGTATAATATTCAATTTATGTGATTAATATTTACAAATAAATTAAGTGCATTGACAAAGTGTGGATCAGTGGGTCTCTGCTTAATTGGCTCAAAACACCCACAAAGTCAAGTGGGATGCAAATGATTTTATCTGGGCTTGAAGCATCTGGTGTTTTATAACTGCTATTAAAATCTAAATAATTTTCTGTCTGAATTTCTGGGATGAGGAGTTATCATTATTTACATTCAGACTAATGTCCTCATCTTTGTTGTTGTTATAACGTTTCAACTGTTGCATTCATTGGCCTTCATCAGGTGTATGTTGATCCAGGTAACCTACAAGGTATTGATGAGACAATAGCCTAGTTGATTAAAGCTTTGGTTTGTGAATTGGTAGCATGATAATTGTGAGTTCAATCCCTGTGCAAGGTGAGCAATAACTGCGCAATACTTAAAAATAAGAAATATCACTAGACAAGGGCAGTGGAACAAGAACAGTCTATCACTGTAGATTAAATAAAGGGTTCAGTTCAGAATTCTCTGTAGGTTATCCAGATCGACATGCACCTGATGAAGGCCAATGGGTACAACAGCTGAAACATTGCGACAACAACAAAGATGAGGACAATAGTCTGTATATGAATAGTATCAATGAAATCTAGATACTGAGGTCGTCAACGACCCACAAGTGAAGGGAGGGGAATAAATGAAAACTTTTGGAATCAAGGGCCACTCAGCCAGTAGGTAGTGATTCCAGTTGCGGATTTATATAGCCAGTTGGCATTCTAGATAACAGTCAGTCATGGTTAGAGTGATCAGATAGAGGAGCCAGCCATTTACCAAGTGATACTAATGGCAGTTGTTGAAAGGAAATACCATCCTGGGTATGATAATAAAATACATCTGACAGAAAGGGCATCTGCTCAGGAGATTGAAGGTTTTCAGGAGCAGGGAACATGCTGTTGTACCCAGATTAGTAGCACCTGTTAATGTCCCAGCTATGGGCAAATAGTTAACCTTCAAACTGGGTCAAAACACTATAAAAGTATAAAAATGCATTTTTATAGTAAAAAATATTACCAGCAATGCATTTTTGTAAAAAAAAAAAAATTATCAACAGTATATTTTTGTAAAAGAAATTACTGAATCTCCCAAGAAAATTAAATTTCAGAATTGAGTGACCCATGAGTAGTTGATGTGCCACTAAACAAGCAAACAAACAAAGACAGTAAGAACAAGTGAAGAGACCTAAGTGCCACTAGCAACCACCCCACCACCCCATGCTGCCAGTAAGAATGTTTGGTTTGGTTTGGCTTGTTTTGTTTTACAGCATATCAACTTAATAATTTAATTGTTTTGTCAAAAATCTATTTCTGTTAATATTTTTTTCCTCAAAAATGTATAGTTGGTAATATTATTTTTTCAAAAACGTATTGCTAGCAATAGTTTTTTTTTTCAAAAACGCATTGCTGGCAATAGTTTTTTTTTTTTTTTTCAAAACGTATTGCTGGTAATATTTTATAATGCTTTTTACCTCAGTTTTGGGGTTAACTATTTGCCCATAGCTGGGACCCTAACAGGTGCTATCACCCTGGGTCAATGTGGACCTGGGAACAACAGCAATTAAGAGGTGGTTCCACGCTCCTCAAAACCTCCTGAACAGAGGCCTTGCTGTTGGATGTAGTTTATCGTCTTACCCAGGACACGGATGTAGTTTATCATCATATCCAGGATGCACCAGTAAGAATGCGCTAGCTCTGACTCAAAACTTGACCAGTGAATAAGGCACCCAATAGATTGAAAACAGGATTTGTATTTTCTTTTCCAGTTGTGGCATTATTTCATACTGACGCATACAGAAAAGATATGGGGTGAAGCTTTCTAATCGAGGACTGCAGTTGTATGTTAACTAAAGGAGGAGATTATGTTGTTGACCTATTGCTATAGGCATGTAATGATAAAAATTGTTTATGGGATTAATATTCACTATTGAATTAAGTGCAAGCAAGGAAATTATGTTGAAAAGTAATATTTGTTTTGTATGATAAATGCTTTTTTATAATTAAACCTCAAATTTATTGATGTACCTATATAGAACTAATATACGTCTGCATGACAAGGAAAAATATAAACTCTCAACTTTGATGAAATTGAAAACGAGATAAATTTATTTAAATCAACTTATGAGTTTTTTTCTTCATAAACTGTTGATGTAAAATGTTCTGTAATAGATGAGGAATAATCATTAGTAGCTGAAAACCCACCCCATATGGGGTAGGATTTTAAGCTATGTTCCTTGGTACCAATAAGAGATCATAGATTTGAACCATGATACAATCATGAACTTTTAGATAATATTTAATTTAAATATCTGAAGGAAGGGATTTCATAAAAAAATTCTATTTTTTCTCGGTTTTTATTGCAGCAATAAACACAAACATAAAATCAAACTATGTTTTTGTGAGGACTTATAAATGAATAAATATTGCCAAGAGGTTAATGCTTATGGCCCAATGGTGCCCATTGCTCATACTATAAATGTAAACACAAAAATAAACAAAATATTTCAGCATTCATATATCTTAGTAACTAATCAAAGTGGACCTTACTTGCACATGCATGAACAGAAACTTACTCCTGTAGGTTACTCAGTCAGCAGTGAGATGTTACTAAGTGAGCTTGTCTACTGAGTGACATTAGATTTTCCACATCTCCTGCAGAATTTTCTACCAAACCATTGCATCATCCAGATCTGTCAACTCTTACAGTCCAGATTTGTCTCTCTATGTAAAGTCAAAAGCTCTTGAAATACTAACGATGATGTTAACCAGAATGTTACAAAGCTGCTGATGGTCATCCAGAAAGGGAATTTGGAAGTTTGTTTTGAAAAGTGAAAGAGATGCTGCGATAAGGTTTCAAGGAAAGTACATTGAAATGAAGTAAGTGCCATTGACCTATGTAGGGGTTTTCCCATGTTTTTATTAGTTTGACAGACTTCATATTGATTTGATAAAAACATTGGAAGGAAAAAACAAAAATAGTAAAGCTGAAGCTAAATTGGGATTTATGTCATTTTCTAGGCACACGCGGCCAAATTGAGTACCCCAGACCTTCCCCAAAAATAACTTTTCAGCTAGAAATAGTTTGGGACATCATCAGAAAGAATCAGAAATTTAAATTACTGTGGATATACCTGATCAAATACAATACAATTTTTTTTTTTTTAAAGTGCTTCAGTTGATGAAGAAATGTAAAAATTGAGATCATTATTTTTTTTTCTTTGCTCTTTTACAGGACTTTTATTGGCAAATGTCTGGGAGGTTGGAAGGGGGAAAAATGTTAATCCTGTAAACAATGATATTTGAAGATCCTGAAGTACAGTTATGAAAAATATACTTTATAATTATTATAGTTTCATTATAAAATATTACATTTTATAATTATGAAGAAATATAGTCTTAAGATGTGCTATATTTATGGGATAAAGTGCTCAATATCAGAGATAGAGCATGTGTAAATATAAAAGTGAACATAGAAGTCAACACTTAGAGGCGACAGTCTGTTTCATGCTAGATGCAATCATCAGGCCTGATGATTGCATCTAGCATGAAACAGATTTATTTTATAATTATTATAGTTTCATTATAAAATATTATACTTTATAATTATTATAGTTTCATTATAAAATATTATATTTTATAATTATTATAGTTTCAACTAATATATCATTCTTATGATTGAATTCCTTCTTTTGGTTAACATTTTCTTTTATGCTTGTTGTGTTTGTTTCCTTAATTTGTCAATATTGTTCCTGGCTGACACCATACCAATTGGATTTGTCTACACCATGATCTGGGTTAATGCACTCATCTGCCTTGTCTGTGCCTACATGGCAACGCATGGAGAACGGGGGGCTCTTGGATTCTTTATCTCACTTCAAACTATAGGTAAGTTACATTTACAACCGCAGGTGAGCACAACTTTTACTCGATTTCCAAATCTGTATTTCAACTTTGGAATCTCGTTCGTTTAGTTTTTCAACTGCATATCTGCACCTCAAGATTTTTAATTGGAGATTATGACAAGTAACTCAGCTATCATCTTTCTTGATCTGAGATTTATTTTTAAAGGGAAATCAAGATAAGACTACAGTAGTAGAGGCAGATATGTAGGGGTGACCCTCTAGGAATATGTCAAGATTTATTGTATATAAAATACAATTGTGGCACAAGGCCATAAATGGGGGTGGGTAATGGGCTGAGGCTGGTCATCACTTACTATCTTATATCTGCTAATCAGATTCAAGACTCATTCACTTGTTACAATTTGCACATCCTGGAATGTCTTGTGAATTATTTGTTTTCACAAAATACAGGTCAAGGGAAAATTCACATCACTCCAGGAATAATTTGGATAGGATTTGTGATTGTGATCACTCCATTTCAGTTAACACACTCTGTGGCCTTCCTAATATTGCTTGAAGTTCCAAGATGAGGCATTGTTTTTATTTTGGATATATTCAGACCAATATCCTTGTCTTTGTTATCATTATTTCTTGCCTTATTCAGACTAGTATCCTCATCTTTGTTGTTTCAGTTGTTGCATAGCAGCCTGTATGTTTTCTGGATTTTCTAATGGTGTCAGAAGAGCCTTATTATTCTCATTCTCTGAATTATTCAGGCTAGTGTCCTTGTTTCAATCCCTAACGTTTTGGTCAGTGTACACTTTGGCCTTTTAAGTATTGCCTGATTTTCTGATATTGAATCATTATTCTGGCCATTTTTCTGACTAGTATCTGCATCTTTGTTTTTATTATGTTTTGAGAGGTATGCTCCCTGGCCTCCCTCATGTGTAGGCCATATTTTTAGAGAGATTTATACAGATTTTCTTATTCCTATTTTCCCCCACTTTTACTGTCATGAGTTGAAGTGGTGGAGAAGGAAATATAGTAAAGACATATACAAACAATTCTGTTCACTGCTAATAAAAGTAACATTTGACTGAATAAATGTTGAACTTTGAAACCTGTTTCTCTTTCTAATTCTGTTTCTTTATTGTATTGCATCTTTAGAAGAGAAAGCAGAAAAAAATGAACGCAAATTCAGAAAATCAAAAAATTTGTTATGAATATTTCATGTTAAATAATTATCTTTGATTATTGTTTCAGTCTTTTTTATTTATTTGGTAAGTTTGTGTATTGAAGGACCTATTATGCATGCCTCATGTCAATACTTTTATTATTAGTAATCTTTAATCAATGAGATGCTAATCTGTACAAAGATGTCAGTGATTTTGGTTAAGTGTGATGAAATATTGATATTATGGCTTTTTTACAAGGGAATACTGAAAATTCTTAACCTGATCAAAAAAAAAACCCTTCCCCAAAATGGTCTGATGTTTGTTTAGTCAGATTTTTTAGAAGAGAACTTTTTAGCAGCCCTCATATTATGGATTTTTACACCAACTTTGTAAAGTACTGGGAAGATTTTAAAAAAATCTATGTGTTCCACATGAATTGTCAGAGGGAAATATTGGAAAGAATCTCACCACCTGTGTGTCACTTTTTGCCATACAAAAAAAGAAAAAAAAATCTTTTTTGTGGAAGATTGTACCTAGAGATGAAAAATGGTCTCATGACTATAATCTGAAGTGACAAAACTCACAGGTGATTCCAGGATAGCCTTCAGTATTAACAGCTTTTTAGGAAAAAGGGTTATTTGATAGAAAATTATACTACAGGGTATCCAGTAAAAAATGTCAAATTGTTTTTATCTTTCAGGAATAATTGACTTTGAATAATCTTGAATAAATTTCTTGAATATTCATGATTTTTAATAAAGCTACTGCCTTTGTTTTGAACATTCAGGCAAACATTTCGAACATCTACGATGATTGTCCAGTTTGTGCATGAATCATGAAACCTAAATAGCTTTTTTACTGGGCACCCTGGGTATTAGGAATTTCCATAGCTTGGTAAAACTTAGTGCACAACATTGCAGTTGTCACTTTCAAAGTTTGAGATCGGTAATTGAAGAAGAAAATAAAACAATCCTTTATCAGACATAGAAGCTAGAAAGTGATACTGTTACAAGACAGCTCTTGATTGCACATTGCTTTTTCGATCCTGGAAAAATAATCATAATGGTGTTGGGATAGGAAATTCCTCTTCAAACAGCATATTCATCAGTCTTTGCATTGTTGGGTAATCATGCAACAGTTGCTTTATCAAGATTCAGTCTTTCTTATCAAATCAGGAAATGAAAGTTGTCTTGAACAGCCACTCTTCTAGATCTTTCTGCTGCAATGCGGATATCCCCCCCCCCCCCGCAAGGCTTGGGCCTACAGTATTAATAATTTTCATTAATGATTTTCCTAATGGCATCAGTTCTCAGCTTGGTATTTATGCTGATCACACACCTATTTACTCCTGTTTTGATAGTAAGTCTGATCAGTTCGATAAGGTCAAATTGGCAGCTGGTCTCAAAAATGACCTAAAATCTGTTGTTAACTGGGGCAAGGAATGGCTTGTTAATTTTAACACTTTCAAAACGAAACTGTTCTCTGAGAGACCCCCTTTCTGCCTTCTATCAGCATGGCTGATGCTAACCTCCTGGAGAGTGACTCGTTGTTCCTTCTTGTGCTAAGATTTTCTACAACTATGAAATAAAAAGATTATATTGAATCAATGGCTAGGTCTGCTGCTAGGAAAGTTGATTCACTGTGTCATGCAAGACAGTTTTTCTCACCAGAATCTATTTTACATATTTATAAGTCTACCGTTCATCCATGCTTTGAATATTGCTGCCATATATGATCTGGTGCTCCTTCTATATATTTAGAGATTCTTGATGAAATCCAAAGAAGAATTAGATGAAGGAGTCAGTTTAAAACTCCTTGAAAGTTACTTGGATTGACAGACAGCTGAAGAGGGTCAGAGAGTACAATGGCCAAAACGTTGATTAACTGAAAAAAAAATGAGCAAGTTTCTTATTAATTACAAAGAAAGTGTTGTTGATTTTTTTACTTTTTATTCCTTAAGTTTGAAATTTGGATTGCACAATCCTAATTAAAAAGGGAAGCCTTTAGTCCTTACTAAATTCATTGCTAACATCTTTGCTTTTTAACAAGCAGATAAATTACCTAGAAAATCTCTTTGCATTTTATACTAAAAAAATAAAGTGCTATTTCTTTTCTTTTTTTTTCAACTTTTTCCATTTCAGAGGTCTTTTTAGTTCATGCTATCAAATATTCTGAAAATTTTGAGATTAAATCCTTGCTTCCATATTGGAAAAATATGATCAAGTTGCAAAAAAGCTATTTTTTTTTTTAACTTGCCAACTCTAAAGTTAGAACTTCATGTGAATTCTAAATATCACTTCTTGTACTTTTGCTTGTTGAATTGATAGCCCAAACCCTGAAGTTTCATCCTAAGTTTTCAGTTATCATAAATTTGCTTCCAAGATGAATTTTGCATACCATCAGGACGTATGAGGTGGCACCATGTTTGTCAGAACGGAAAATAGAATTGATAAACTGAGTTCGTTTCACCTATGGTCGATTGTATTTACTTCTTGCTAATACCCTTGCAAAAAGGCATGAATTCACTTCCCTCTGTAGCTATCAAAAAATATCAAGGCAGTTTGAGCTTTTTTTGCACAATAACACAATTTACCTAAGAGTAATACTGACAGGGAATAAAAGAAAGCGTACAACCTGTCAGTTTGGCAGGTCCCAAATCCGCTTGAGAACTGGGGATGTTTGAGCATTGAGTACTTTAAAGCCATATCATTGGTGCAAAAACAATAAACAAATCCTGTATTGTTAAAAAAAAATAAAGAACCATTGCTCAATATGAGGACCAATATCTACATATGTTTATAATAGAAGGATGGTTAAAAAGCTTGTCTTGAAGACTATATAGTAAGTTTGAGCTTTACTGAGTGCTCCACTGTTGGGCTTTTTGTCAGACATGAATAAGATTAGTAAATATTAATAAGAGCAATTTTAATTCCTAGCCAAAAAACTATACAGGCAAATACTTGTAAAATCCTTTCCACTCACATTATATAACAATCAAACTTGTCATTGTAAAATGATTTTGTATTGATAAGCTTTCAAACCCCCTATGGATTAAGGTATAAACATTAGTGTCCCTAGTTGGGGACACCTATTTGGAAATAAAAAGTTTCTATAATATCTAGCAAGGTTATTTATCAAGCAAGAAGGCGTTTCAGATTCCAACCATTTTCAAATAATCATCATTGCACAAACATTTTTCCTAAGCTCAGTGTTAGCATTGATATAAATATTTATTTCATCATCCCACTGTGATTCTAATTAGTTTGTGGCCTTTTTAAGAGGATAGGATTGTCTAGTTTCATTGCTTTTGCTTCTACCCTACCACACTAGGGCAGGGTGAGTTTTCACTTTTCTTTTTTGAAAATCAAAATTGCACTCAGTGCAAAGGCTAGGGTTTGATGTGATAAGTTCTGACACCAAAAATTAGATTTATAGCTTTTACCAATTTTTCAGCATTTAGGTTTAAAAATTGTCTGAAAAAGTGTACAGAAATAGCTAATTTCTACAGGTTTTTGCTTAGAGACTTCAAAATTTTACTATTTCAAGCATGAATCCAAATAAAGCTGATATTTTTTTTGTTTTAGATTATATTGAATTGCAAATATATTCATACCAGAATTCTAATTATGAATCACCACAAGCAAAATATGCAATTTTTTACTGTATTCAATACTGAAAACTGTAAAAATTGTAAGAGATTACAAAAAAGGCTAATCAGTGAATAAACTTTTCCACCATTTGTTAGGTCATAATTAATAAAAATAAAAAAAGATAAAAGTGTATATAACACCTTAATACTGCTGGGCACAAATTATAAGACAAAATGTTTTAAATTGCATTGTTTATTGAAAATCACACTAAATCCACTTCACTTCAATCTTTGTATTGTAATGTGTCCTTACAAACTCTGCAATTAACACCAATGCCGATCATATTTTCATGGTTCTGAACATTTTTTTGATGGGTGGTTACTTTTACTGAAGCCTTTTTCCTGTCTATTTTTGACTTATCAATGATAATGTCCTTTAAATTAAGGCTTCAATAAAGAAAACCCATATCTTTCCTAAGATATTAAGCCATTAGCAAGCCATTCCCCAAGGTTGGAAGATACATCACTATGAATAAGTTCCATGTCATATCTCTGTAAGTTCCCTTAGACTATCTCCCTGGCTCAAAACTGTCATCAATTGTTTCTTTACTGGAAGACATTGGTAGAAAATATCTGTTGTAGAAGCAACATATGTAGAATTCTGTTGCTGCTCTCATTCAATCTGTCTAATCTCTTTGCACTTTCTTTTATATTTCTTGGCAGCATCTTTGTCAATAGTTCCAAATTGGAAACTGCCTCTTGATCCTGTTTTTCTCGCTGAGCTTTTAAATATTCCCTTTCTTCAATGGAAACCTGAAATTTCAAAATGTGTATAAGTTTAAAAGCAGATCTAACATACATCATAAATATGAAGGAAAATATCAAAATATTATTTACCAGAAGGGAAGATTACCAAAAGTAAACTTATATTTTTCAGTTTAAATTTTGAAAATCAAGACATGGACTAATTCAAATTAAACATCAACAAAAAAAGAAGCATAGAATTAACATTAACTTCTTGTGAGGAGGACAAGTGCAAACATTACTCTACTTTCATAAAATTTCTAAAGTAAATAGAATGAAACTGTATTACTTCCCTAAATGGAAATATAGTTTCTTCCACAAAAATAAACAAACACAATGTTTAAAATAAATACCAGACACTTCAAAAATAAAAAATTATGTAAATTAAACAAAATTTTTAATTTCTCTTTCAAATAATTAAGTCTGTTGTATAAAAATACAAAAGAACTAATTAATTTTACAGTGACAAATGAAATGTTTATAACAGTGAGAACTTAGATAATACCCATCAAAAAAAAAGTTCCAGTACAAGATCAAACAAAATATACTATATAAATTTTACTAATCTTGATTTTAAAATAAAGAAATTTCTTTTTTTTTATGAAGTTTTATGGTTTGATTTTTTTTTTTTTTGAGAATTAGTCTAATTTTTTCCAACTGAAAAATAACAAAACCTAAATTCTATATGAGAAAAAAAGGAATTGCTTTTCATCACTGGCTACAGCCTAAATACATATTGTATTTAATCTCCATTTTGCCTTTATAAAGTGAATATTTTTATATTATTCATAATTCTGATTACTTTTTCTTTGATTGTGAATGAGTAAATGTTACAATTAGGAAACATTTTATTAAATGAGATTTACACATTCATTTTCCATAAGGGTACAGAAGTTTTTGACACCATTAAATATTTCACTGATCATTGGAATGAAATTCCAATGCTCCAGTTTTTAACCTAAACTTAATATTTAAACTTATTTCCTCAAAAAACAGTACCAATTTTGAAAAAAAATATTTTGTGTCATTATTTATCATATCAAACACCAACTTTCAAATTGAGTGCAATATCATGGTTCCAAAATCAAACTGCCCTAATACCACAGGTGTCCAGGAATAGCCCTAACCCTACCTCTAAATAATGGGGAAGTATAGCCTAGAAGGGTAGATCTCCTGGAACTAGATATTCTAGTTTTTATTGATTCTTGACCAAGGATGACAGAAAAGAAATTGCGATGAAATCGTGCAAAAAAAGTAAAAAAAATGAGGAAATGTCATAAAATGTTGTTTTGAGATTTTGGCTCAATGCCATTGATGCTTACTTTTTCTGATTTTCTTTGCTTTCTTTGCTGACCCAATGTCTCTTGTCGTTTTCACCTATTTTCTTTTCTATTTTTAATCATTTCTCTCGTCTTGTTATTTATTTTCACAACTCATTCAAATTCTTTCATTTTTCATTTGCATTATCCGTGTCTTGTACTTGTTGTCTGAAGAAAATAGCCACCTCAGTTTTAAATTCAAAAAGCAAGTGTTACTTTTCTATAATTTTTCACTATTTAAAAACAAAGAATCCCTAAACGAATGCATGACCCCCATGTGTGTTAATATGTCCAAAACTATTCCTACATCTAAAAACTTAGATATTGATTATTTTACATTTTTAATAAAACCATTGCAAATGATATAGCAGGGTGGATTAATAAATCTGATGCTATTAATAGGCTATAGACTTATTGATATAGCCATGTCGATAAATATTCTTTAATTTAAATTATTTGACTTAAAAAAATGTGCTTATTTGCTTTCTAGAGATAAATCAATGTTTCTTGTAATTTGCATGTGTTTTGGCTTTGAATGTTGAGTTTCTGAGGATCATTTTTTTTCTATTTAATTATTTCACCCCAAGCAAGGCAATAAAGCCACGAAGACACAAGGGGTTACTGAGTGTAAAAGAATATGAGAAAAAGAAAAATTATAAGCATAATTAAGGAGACAGAACAATAAAAGAAAAGGAATTAAAAAAACTGAAGGTAACGATTGAAATTTAAATTTTTGAAGATCAAAGATGACTAGAGAACAAGAGGCTAAAAGAGCCCCACGAGTGAGAAATGTGAAAGAAGAATCTGTTATCATAAAGCTTATGATTACATCTAGCCATTTCAATTGTAAAATGATGAGACCTAGCTGCCAGTTCCAAAGAGGAAAGCTTATCAGAACAATTACTATGTTATGGCTGTGGGAAAGTGACTAAAGCAGAGATGTCAGACAAAGACCAATAATATTGTAGATTCTTCTTTGTATTTTATTAAATATACCGCAGGAGCACCAGACCAGATGTATCAGCAATATTCAAACATAAATCTGTATTATGTCTATGTAAAAACTGAAACGAAAAACTTTTCAAAAATTTACTTACTCTTTTGGTTAGAGATGAAGTTTACTGGAAAATATGAATAAATAATTACTTATATGTGTTAATGTGAGAAATATATTATTGATATTGAAATAGTATTAAAAGTAATAAGAAGTTAATGTTGAAATATTTTGTCTGAATTTCTAAAATGAGGACTTATTACACATTGACCTATTAAGAGGAACGTTCACATCTTTGTTATTATAGATACAATGTTGCAGCCATTGTACTCATTGACCTTCTTCAGTCTGTTGTAGTTGAATTTCAAACCAAATCTTTGATTCACTTCACATAGATAAATTGTTCTCATTTTGCTGGCCATGATAGAGGATGCCTCACATTAAGTTTATCAAGCAAGTATCAGTTCATCAGCAGCAGCAGCATTGATCAAATTCTGATTTTTTTCAAGTGACAATTCAATGTGTGTCAAGTTCACTCCAGGCATCAGATGGAACTTATTTATTCAATCCATTGCTAAATATACTGTAAAAATGGAATGGCTGGCTCATTCTATTGCTCCCTTCTGCTGTGTGGTACCTTTACAAGAGTCAGATGAGACCAAAAATGAAATATTGCCACCATATCTGGGCTGGAGCTGCTCACTCCTCACTCAATCCCAGCCCTGATAGAATTTAGAATTATTTACGTGGTCTTGTGGTGGATGACTTATTTTCCACTCTGCTGTCTACATGTATGGGTGAGGTAATGGATAGTGTCAAAGAATGAGAAATCAAAGAGCTGGGTTCAAATTCCGATCAGGTTCGTTACATTCACTTACATGCAAATACCCTTGGGAAAGATAGGAATCAACCCCCCCCCCCCAAAGCTAAAGCTTAAATAGTAGGAAAATCATTGTTGTTCTTAAAAGATTGTTAATGCCATTTCACTCAGAAAAAGAGTTATTCTTATAATAACTCATATCATTTCATGACCACGGATCATCCCAAGTTTTCTGCACTCCCAATGAGGCTCTATGCTTTAAACATCTATTTGGTTTCAAGTTTACTCTGCACCTCACATATATACGATCCCTTGCTAAAGATGCTGGAAAAATGTTTGGCTTATTCTATGGTTATTTTTGCCATGTCAGATTAGACCAAAAATGGAGTATTTCTTCCATAGCTTCACTTTCCAGCCTTGATAGAGTTCAAAATTGTTTACATGGTCTTAAGGGTGATGACTTATTTCCACACTGCAACCTCTTTTCTGCTGATGCAGTGTTGTATGTCTGTTACTATTTGTATGACAAATGTTCAGTAGAGCTTCATTCTTGCGTCCCACCAGTTCAGACCTTTACATCTAGGACATGCTATTTTCATAGGGTTAAATTTCCTCTTTCTCACAAATGTAACAAGAAGGTTCCAGTCAGGCCACTTTTTCCCAAGAATTACCACTTTCTGAAACAGACTCCTGTGTGAGACTTCCTAGAACACTTTAATCTTGACCTCTTTAAGTCAAGGGTCAATTGTCATCTTATCTTCATAATTTCTACTTCCTATGACCTTTTCTTCCACTCATATCATACACCTCATTCATCATTACCAGTTTTGACTGTAATCCTCTACCTTGAGTGGATCTTAAACTTTGTATTCCATGAAATCTAGTTTATAAAAAAAAACAAAAAAACTATTTTGAGTTAATTTGTCCTTCTAGTGTTGCTTTCTTTCTTTTCACTGAATAATCTGATGTCTTTCACTGCTTGACCCAGGGTTTGAACTCTTGGCTAGCAGGTACTCTTATTTACTTTAATTTGGATATAATCTGATAACTGGTGGAAGATATTTCTAACACAGATTCTACTCAGATGACCCTTCTGTAAATAGTTGGGGTGCAGTTAGGGAAGGGGGGGGTCGGGGATTTGCCAAAAGTTAAATATTTTGAAAGTTTTTATAATAAATGACTTAGGGTGAATTTTTCTGTACAAATTTAAAACTGAAACAATAACTTTTCTTCTGTGACTCAGAATCCCTAAAATCAAACGGGTCCTTTTTGATCACATCTTGTGCCTGGACAAATTTTAGAGTACAATAAATGACAGAAAATTGCCAACTGTTAATATTTGGGCATGGATGAGTCTTGGAGTTTTATTTCCATGTTTATTTAGTTTTTTCTCAAAACATTTTTCTTCTTTA
>CAXIWW010000845.1:60000-70000 GCA_964036315.1 Acanthosepion esculentum | reverse complement strand
CTATAATTTTCCTCCGTTGCGACTCTGTCTTTCGACGGATCCGCACCTGAGCACACTCTGCCCAAAGACAGAGATGCAACTGAGAGATGATAAATAAACGTGTTACAAACAACTTTAGAGTAAATTAGTATTTACACAAGTCGGGTAGGGACACAAGGTCGATTTAATGTGAAGAGCCCGAGCGCGAACACCGGGGCAAGAAACAAAAATTGTCCGAACCCACGCAGCTGTCGATTGCGCTGGACTCGGTGCGTGCACCGATTCCTCTCTCTAGGGCAATGTGAGGGCGCGACCTCGGGCAGCTGTTCCCAAGAGACGGCACCTCTCAATATAATTTTCCTCAGTTGTGACTGTCCATTGAGAAGAGCCGCCCCTGAGCGCACTCTGCCCAAAGACAGTCGCAACAGAGAGATGATAAATAATGTGTTCCAAACCACTCGAGAGAGAGAGATTTACACACTAGATATTTTACTCTGTCTTCCCAATGAGTTGTGACACAAGGTCAGTTTTTAAGGTGGGGACCCAAGCACAGACACACGCAACTGAGATGATAAATAAATGTGTTACAAACCACCCGAGAGAGCGGATATTTACTTGACCCCATAACTTGTCAAGTTCTGATACAAGGTCAGTTTTTAACGTGGGGATCCGAGGGTCTTCACTTGGGCCGCTGCTCTTAGCTGGTCCTAGCTTGTCAAAGAACGCGTACACCCGGGAAAGGAACAAAAATTGCACGCAGCCCCCGCAACCGTCGGTTGCACTGGCCTTGGTGCGAGCACCGATCCCTCACTCTGGTGCAATGACAGGGCGCAGCCTCGGACACCTGTTTCCGAGAGTTGAGCACCTCTCACTATAATTTTTCTCAGTTGCGACTCTGTCCTTTAACGGAGTCGCCCCTGAGAGACGCAACTGAGAGATGATAAATAGGTATGTTACAAACTACTCGCGAGCAGTTTACACACTAGGTATTTACTCTGGCTCCCCACTAATGAGAGTTGTGAGGCAAGGTAAGTTTTTACGGTGGGGACCCGAACGCGTACACCTGCATAAGGAACAAAAATTTCCCGGAGCCCTCGCAACCGTCGGTTGCGCTTGCCTCGGTGCGAGCACCGATTCCTCTCTCTGACGCAATGAGAGGGCGCGGCCTCGGCCAGCTGTTCTCCAGGGCTGGAAACCGCTCACTATAATTTTCCTCAGTTGTATACGCAGAAGAAAGAACGAAAACAATTAGTAGAAGTAAATAAATGCCGCGTAAAAAGATCAGAGAAATGTTTGCTTTTTTTCACCATTTCTTTCTTAAAAATGTTTTCTGTCTATGTTTTAATCGTTTTGATTAAAAGATTAACAGCAAATAAAATAAAAGGCATTATTCAGAATGAGAGTTACAGGTGAAAATTGAAAAGAAAATACTGAAAGCAATGAAATTATAGCCCCAGGCTGAAGGTTGAATTGTGGGAGCCTTAATTAGGGAGGGCTTTGCGTAACAAATGAGGATGGTTACCAAACAGACATTCATGAAATCATTGATGTTATAAAGAATAGAAAACGACATATAAATGGTAAATGGAAAGAAAGTAAATCATAAAGAAAGTAACGAAAGAAAGAAAGAAAAAGACGAAGAAAGAAAGAAAGAAAAGACGAACGAAAGAAAAGAAAAGAAAGAACGAACGAACGAAGGAAAATGAGAGAAAGAAAGAACAAAAGGAAGAAAGAAGGAATGAACGAAAGAAAACGAAAGAAAGAACGAACAAACGAAAAAAAGAAAAAAGAGCGAAGAAAGGAAGGAAATAAATAAAGAATGAAAGAAAATAATTCTGTATTTTATTGAAGTACCATCTAAAGTAAAAAAAAACTACATTTACAAGTTCGTTGTCTGTTGATAACTAATGCAGTCTAAAATCAATTCACTAGAAATGCGCAATAATACATCCGCTAAAAATAAAATCAAAGTGAAAAAACAAAAAAGATAAAAAAAAAAATAGATCATTCTTTCATGCGACTGCATTCACAGACACAAATGTCTGCTTTAGAATGCTTCTGGTCCATTATACAAATCCTCTGTCCATTTTTGTCGCAGCGATGAGAAGCTCTGACTGCTCAGTCGTTGTCTTTTCACGTGACGTCCACGAGTCTAACGCAATAGCCGACTGCTGGAAACGCACCTTGATAATTAAGGGAGGCACTCGTGAGCAAAAACAAAACAAAAATACCTTACACAAACAAATCTCTGTGCATACATATGCGAGCTTGTGTGTTTTTGTTGTGACGTATATGGCATATGGCAGACAATAGCGTCAACTTGACATTGAAATTCCAACATTTGTGCCTGTGAATCGGTTCAAGTTTATTTCACTATATGCCATTCTCGCAACGTATCCTTTTTATTGGACTCTTCACCTTTTAACTTTTGTTATTGTTCACCCAAAAGGGACATATTATCTAAGCTATATTTATATTATCCTACCTACGCAGGCAAGGATCGGCTATGAAGCTTAGCCTTGCACACTTGGAAGTATAAGGTCTCCATTATTTCGATATGAAGGAACAGCTACTTAAATAGACTGGTCCACTCATAAAATATAGAGAACATTTTTTCGCGGGATATAATTGTTATATATATATATATATATATATATATATATATATATATATATGAAAAAATATAGTCTTAAGGTGTGCTATATTTATGGGATAATGTGCTCAATATCAGGGATAGAGCGTGTGTAAATATAAAAGTGAACATTGAAGTCAACACTTAGAGGCGACAGTCTGTTTCATGTTAGACGCAATCATCAGGCCACGAGTGCTGTTTTTTTTTTCCGGCTATTTATATATACGGGTCAGTGGTGCATTGTGGGTAGTCTATTTTGGTGGTTATTTTGCCGGAAGTCGTTTATTTGTTTATTTATTATTTATTTATTTGGGTTAAATTATTTTGCTTGTCTTCATTTATTTTTATTATACATACATACATATATATATATAAATATATATATATGTGTGTGTGTGTGTGTGTGTTCCATTAGGTGCATGTTAAAAATCACGTCGTGGTCAACAAATATTACGAGTACTACTCCTAGCTATACTAAAAGCAGTGGCAACAATAGCATTACCTAACAAGCCAGGTGCAAACGAATGCGAACTCCATCGCGCAATCAGCTTAATGAGCTATATAACGAAACTGATCATCCGAATTCTGATGAATAGAGCGCGCAGCAGAATTAGACCGGAAATAGGACAAGAATAGTGCGGGTTCGTCAAAGACACTGGAACAAGGAACGCGACATTTATGCTCAGAATGTTATCAGAAAGAGTAATACAAATGCAGAAGGCCGTGTACCTGTGTTTGATAGATTACGCAAAGGTGTTCGATAAACTACATCACAAAGATCTATTGATATATTTGGGAGGGATATTAGAATAATCAAGAACCTATACTGGCAGCAAACTGACTACATACAGATAGAAAATTAGTTCAGCAGATATACAAAAATAGAAAAGCGTGTAAGACAAAGATGTGTCTTTTCACCGGAATTATTCAACCTATACAGCGAGGCCATTCTGAGAGAACTGGGAGTGCTACCAGGATTCATTATTGGTGGCCACAATCTCAACAACACAAGGTATGCAGATGACCCAGTGATGGTAGCAGACACAGAAAGAAAGCTTCAAAAACTCCTACAGAAGGTAGTGAAGGAAAGCGAGAAGAAAGGATTAAACATCAAGACAGACTGATGGTTGTTAGTAAAAGGACGATCCAAAAATGCAAATTAAAAATCGGAGATGCCATTTAAATATTTGGGAAGTGTTTTAACAGAGAACGGAAAGTGCGACACTGAAATCCGAAGGCGTATTGGGATAGCCAAGGAAGCAATCCAAAAGCTAAACAGAATACTAAGAAACAGAAAATATTCAATAGAAACAAGGAAAAGAGTATTAAACTGCTATGTGATATCTGTTCTCCTGTTTATCGGCGAGTGCTGGATGATCTCCTTAATGATGAAGAGACTTGAAGCAACAGAAATGTGGTTCTACAGAAGGATGTTGAGGATATCGTGGACTGAAAATGTGAGCATGACGAAGTTTTGGAGAAAATGGAAACAAAAATGAAACTAATACTTAAGAGGCAGTAAAGGTTTCTAGGGCATATAATGAGGAAAGAGGGCTCAGAAAATCTGATACTCACGGGACAGACTGAAGGCAAGAGGAACAGAGGAAAACAGCGCATGACATACTCAGTGAGCTTGAGTAAATGGATGGCAGGACAGGGTTTAGGAGAAATAACAAAAAGACAAAATTTATTAAGAGCTACAAGAGACAGGAAATTGTGGAGAGTCATGATCGCTTACGTTCTGAGGGGACACAGCACATAAAGTGAAAATGATGAGTGTAAGGAAATGAATGGATCTCAACAAGGCGATATTTTATATTTTTCTATATAACTGAGTAATAAGAGAGAAAATACACAGTATACATACGATAAAAAGATATTACAAGTTAGTACGCGTATTTGTGTGTGTGTGTGTGTGTGTATAAAATATCCCCATGCTCAGGAACAAGGTCCTGTGGATGTCGTCGCTACAGCATGCTGGGCAAAAAATGTATACCTCTGTTTATTCTTAATGTGTACAAATCTTTTTTGTAATAACTGAAAGCAAATATATTTCGTCAAACGATAGCGTGTTTGAAATATTTTCTTGAAATAAAATACATAAAAATGTATTAGAAAGTGACTCGCTGGGCTAACGTTCTCGACAGACATGACTATATTGAATCCATTGCTAGGTCAGCTGCTAAGAAAGTTGGTTCACTGTACCGTGTGAGACAATTTTTCTCTCCAGAATCTATCTTATATATCTATAAGTCTACTCTTCGTCCATGCTTAGAATATTGCTACCACATATGCCCCGGTGGCACTGCTATTTACCTAGAGTTCCTTGATAAAACCCAAAGAAAAATCAGCAATATTATTGGTTCTGATCTGGCGTCTCGTCTTCAGTCACTTTCACACCGTTTTAAGGTTGCTGTGTTTTTTTCTCTGTGTTTTTTTTCTGTAAATACTTCCATGGTAATTGTTCGAGTGAGCTCTTCGCTAAGATACCTCGACTTTTTAAATTTAAGCCCAGTACTAGACTAGCGTCAAGATCTCGTCAATTTACAGTTGTCTTGGCTAGATGTAACCGTAAATACTATGCTGACAGTTTCTTTTCTTGCACTTCTCGCTTGTGGAACTCCTTTCCAGCTCTATACTTCCCAGCTAACTTTAACGTGCAAAAATTTAAACGCAATGTCAATGACTATTTACTGCTCTCCTGATTAGTCTTTCCTCTTCCCCCTCATTATTAATGTTTCTATCCCTAATTCTTCCACACCCTGTAACCCCCTGTGTCTTAGTGGCTTTACTGCCTCGCATGGAGTGATACCGATTTAAAAAATATTCTTTATTTAAAAGAATTATTTTGCCAAAGTGTATTTTCGTACGCCGATATCAATGACGTAAGCACAGTTTCAAACTAGACATTTGTAAAAAAGAAAAGAAAAAAAAAAAAAGCTAAGTTCCGATTACTCTGTAAAAAGTCAGGAATCGATTTTACACGATATCAATATTATGAGCAAGGCCCGGAAATGATAAAGCAATAGTTTTGATTCTGACAAATGCCGCAGTTTAAGGAAGGCCTGAAGCAGTCATGGGCAAACTAAAAAAAATTCTATTAAAATTTGTTTCGTTTCATTCTCACTTATTCACTCACACTTTCTCATACATAACCTCATATATAACAATGATTAAGTACAATATTTCTTGTATTTGGTAAGCTTTCGTTGATGGTAACGGTTTCATCATTTTAAACAATTGCCGATTTTCACTAAGGAAGATGATACGTGTAAACATTTTTTTTTTTTTTTTGCTTTAGAAACAGGAAAGGTTGATTATAATTTTTTTTTTCTCTAGTGAAGAAATTTTTTTTCTTTTAAAAAAATACTTTTTGTATTTTTAAATGAATAAATTGGAAACAAATCACACACAGCAGCGTGTTCGATTCCCATTGTGATCAATGAAAATATTAAACTAAGATTTCTTTTTTTTTTAATTCTCCAAAGAAAAAACAAACTTTACTCGATTTCTAGGTTTAGTTTTGTTTGTTTAATGGCATATCAGAATCCATATGTGTCATTTAATGTCGAAATTTTCTTTTCTTTTGAGCTTTGGTAATTTTTTCTTTTCCAAAAAAGTATTGCTAGTAATTTTTTCTAATGTATTTTTATATTTTAATGTTTTGTCCCTAGTTTGGGGGTTCACTATTTGCCAATAACTGGGACCCTAACAGGTGCTAGCATCCTGGGTCAGAGTGAACCTGAGAACAAGAGCAATTAAGAGGTGTTTCGACGCTTCTCAAAACCTCCCGATCAGAGGCCTTGCTGCAAGATGTAGTTTATCGTCAGACACAGGACGACCCCGATTTCTAAGGCAAATACTTACGCATATGGTATTCTGTGGTGAAAATGGCTGAGGTACCGTCAAGGAAAAATTACCCTGAATTCTTTTTAACAGTGCGATCCGCCTTATGGTGAACGAGCTGTATCTCGTGCGGTCTACTGCTAAAAAATGATTGCCATGATCGGTCTTCTTTCTTTCTTTCTTTCTTCATTCCCTGATACATTCGTAAACTTCCGCTGTTATTAGTGAACTAATTCATAACGTAAAAAGGCTTCTGAAATCTTTCTTTCTTTTTCTATACACAAACGAAAATCTTTTGTGAAAACGTAAATACTTTTTCAAGTGTTTGCAAAATAAAACTAATTCATATTTTTTTAAAATAACATTCAAATTAAAATTAATGTGATTTTATTTAAAACTACAAATTTCAAGAAACCCGACAACCGATCTCATCAAACAAATGGACAAATATTATTTGTAGGTATTTATCCTCAAGCCCAGGTCACAACAGGATGTGACACATGGTCGAAGTTATTATGAGTACTATCGGGAAAGCCACTGAAAAATAGTCACCCCTCGAAACTTCCCATATCTATTTATTTATCTATCTATCAGTCTGTTCATTTTTATCTATCTATCTATCAGTCTGTTCATTTCTATCTATCTATCTATCTATCAGTCTGTTCATTTCTATCTATCTATCTATCTATCAGTCTGTTTATGGAAAGAAAATAACAAGGAGTAAATAGAGATAGAGGTGGTCGGACTGACATAGATAAGGAAGAGGCGCTCGGACTGAGACAGATAAGGAAGAGGCGCTCGGACTGAGATAGGAAATAAACCCATGGAGATAGAGAGAAAGAAATAGGTATTTATCCTCAAGCCCACCTCACAAGAATGATGTGACACATGGTTGAAGTTTTCATGTGGGCTATCGGGAAAGCCACAAAAAGTAGCTCCCCTCTCGACACTCCTCCGACCTCTCAGGCGCCGAGTAATAACCCGCCCGAAAGAAAGATACTGCCTGCGAGGATCTTAATATTAATATTTTGAAACTACTCCAGCCGAAGTCGGGGAAGTATCATATAATAATTTGTTAGTTCGCACGACCGTTACGTCCTGCCAACACCTCACAAATAATGAACTATTCTGTTTTGATCGCGTGGAAAGACAAAACACTTATGAGAGACGCAACTTGGTTTCAGTGAAAAAAAATATATATATAGATGGAAGTGTTTGACGTCTCCTGCTAATACCTAATAAATAATGGACTATTCTGTTTTGATCACGTTGAAAGACAAAATACTTTTCAGAGACGCTACTTAGTTTCAGTGAAAAAAGTTAGATAGATAGATATGTTTGACATCTCTTGCTAATACCTCATAAATAATGGACTATTCTGTTTTGATTGCGTAAGAAGACAAACGAAATCAAAGACGCTACTTGGTTTCACTGAGAAAATGAAAAAACGAATGAAAGATAGAAGTGTTTAACGTTTGTTACAGTGAAACGGAAAAGTTATCAATTTCAATTCTTTTCACTTGTACCTCCTTAATTCTTAAAATAACGACAAACATCCGTATTATGATTGCATTTGCAATATTTTGTTAAAGTTGTTAAGCTCAAATATTTAACAATGCGATAGGGGAATGTCTACAGATATTTTATTTTCGTAGAACTCATCATGAGCTTATTCAATCATTAACTTAAGAATTAAGATTCATCAAAAATTTCAAATAGGGAAGCTGTTTAATTGTTACCGGTTAGAAATAGTTCTTATAAATATACCAAACTTGAGAATGTCCTATTTTTCATCAGAGAGCAAACAAAATAATTTAAATGCCATTTTCTGCTTGTTTAAAATACAAATTTGCAGATAATCCATCGATTACACGACAGCTTTTTTTAAGCATTCCTCATTATCTGATTTATTCAACAAACTAAGATCATGTAGCAATTTTACAATACAGCAAAACGGACTTTTTAAAAAAAGTACGCCTCCAGTGTAGGTAGATTCATGAACGGACACAAACTAAAAGCAAACAAATTTTAACTCCACGCACGCAAATTTTCTATGGCATGTTTACTCTCTGTACAATCAGCGACAATTACTCTTACTGGGAGATTCAGTATAAAATTTATCTCTCTCTCTCTCTCTCTCTCTCTCTCTCTCTCTCTCTCTCAGTCTGTGCACTTTCTTTCTTTCTATCAGTCTGTTCATTTCTATCTATCTACGGTCTTCATTTCTATGAAACTATTCATTTATCTGATCATTTCTTTTTATCTGTCTGTTCATTTCCTTCTATCTATAAATCATTCTGTTTATTACTATGTATCAGTGAAAGATAGACGGACAGACATGAACAGTCCGAGATAGACGGACAGACATGAACAGTCCGAGATAGACGGACAGACATGAACAGTCCGAGATAGACGGACAGACATGAACAGTCCGAGATAGACGGACAGACATGAACAGTCCGAGATAGACGGACAGACATGAACAGTCCGAGATAGACGGACAGACATGAACAGTCCGAGATAGACGGACAGACATGAACAGTCCGAGATAGACGGACAGACATGAACAGTCCGAGATAGACGGACAGACATGAACAGTCCGAGATAGACGGACAGACATGAACAGTCCGAGATAGACAGAAATCTACTATTTGTCCATGCCTCAAATATATTGCTGCTATGTATGGTCTGCTACTCTTTCTATATATTTAGAGATTCTTAATAAAATCAAAAGAATTATCAGCAATATTATTGATCCTGACCTGGCATCTCGTCATCAATCACTTTCCCACCACCGTCAAGGTGTCTTTCGTGGCCATTTCTATAAATATGCTCATGGTAATTTTTCGCATAAGCTCTTCATTATCGTACCTAGACTTTATGAATTTAAGCGTAATGATCGATTAGCCAGAAGGTCTCATCAATTTATACTTAAGCTGGCTAGATATAACCGTAAGTTCTATGCTAAAAGTTTCTTTTCTCGCACTTGTGGCTCGTGGAACTCTCTTCAGACTTTTAGCTTTCCAGTCAATGTCGATCTTTAAAAATTTAAATGCAATGTCAATCATTATCTACTGTCTTCCTGATTTCTCTTGTTTTGTTCTTTTTGTGTCTTGGTGGCTTTATTGCCTTGCTCGGTGTTATTCCGATTAACATACATGTGTTTCGTTTAAAACGACTGACAATGCATTGGGATTAAGCTTTTTCTTGTTTTCGTACAAGTGTTTTCTTTTCTGGATGCCATGTGTGTAAAAACTCAGGAAACATATATAAAAAAAACACACACACACACATTTAGTTAAAAATATAAATCGATCTTGATAATGTGTAAAGGAATAGCCGAAAACGCTCGGAAATGCAGAACTTTTGGACAGTTTTTACACACTTTGTTCCCAAAAAGGAAAACACTCGGACGAACACAAGAAAAATTAAATAAAATGTTTAATCGCACTACCTTGTCAGGCGTCTTTAACGAAACTTGTATAAAAGAGGGATTGCTGCATATATATATATATATATATATATATATATATATATATATAT
>CAXIWW010000845.1:10000-55000 GCA_964036315.1 Acanthosepion esculentum | reverse complement strand
CGCTGATCCGGCTACGGTTGATTCCTGTCTTATGAACTTCCTTTTGGGAGAAGTCTATTAAAAGAAAAACAAACGAATTAAACTAGTGTGTAAAACTGGCATATGTCTATCTATCTATTAATACATTGTGTTTTTTTCTTATAGATCTTTCACAGCAAAGGTTTATATATGGTTGAATTAACCACCTGGGAATGAATAAGAGACTAGTGAGAATAAAACAGAATGAAAAGAATTTAGAAGGAACCAGAAACCCACTCCTAAACAGTGAACAAGGGATAAGCCTTTATTCCTGTTCAAAAGACCGGGAGGAGTATGAACCGTACAATAGGCGAATATATCTACTCCAATTGAGGAGAAATAAAAGTAAAATAAAATAATTAGTAAATAAAATTTCAAGGTTCAAACGTAGGTGTTAAAAATATAGTTATAGTACAATTTAGAAGGACCCGGAAACCCAATCCTAAACAGGAAATTGATAAACTTCTACTCTTGTTCAAAAGACCGGGCGGTAGGATATCTTGATGAAACATGGTAGAGCGAGAGAAAATATATGAAAATAAAATGAACTTGTTAATTATTAACCCACGCTGAGACGCTCTTTACGATTGTTGTTCTTATTTGATACTAGCAGCATGACACGGCGTTGCCCGGCGTTGCCCGGCGTTGCCCGGCGTTGCCCGTGCTTGATTCAAAAATCGTACGACTCATACAGCAATCGCTATCACTTGACTTAAAATATTTTTGCCCTTCCTTGCCTTTAAAGGAGTGCCCTTTGCCGTGCTGATGTTGCTACATGCCTTACTTCTTGCCTATCTCACACTGCGATCTTTTTCTAAGCTCTATACTAAACATTAAATCTGTTACGAAAAAAGAACTAAACAAAATGAACACAAAACGATCAGCTTTAAAAAAGGACTCGTAACTGGAAAAACCGAATGAAAAAAGAATGTTAACAACAAATACTTTTTCACATCAACCCAGTTCTGCGGAATCAGAATCAACGTTGAGTTTAAGCAAGCGAATGAGCCAATTGGAGTAAAGTGCCATGCAGATTTAAATTTTTCCAACTTGTGACGAATGCAGCTATCGATTTTTTTTGTATGCTAGCATGCTAGGTAATCGTGTCAGTCAGCTGTTGGCTCTCACGCTGGCCAATAGAATCTTCCTGCCTATTCGTGGCAGCCAGCTATAGGCTCTCACGCAGGCTTGTAGAAAATGGCCGCAAACTACATGAAAACTGCCGTAGAAGAATGAAAAAATCGATTATTTCCACTATCGATGGTCGTTGGGAAATGCAAAGTCGGTCTTGTCCTTTCCACTAACTTGGAGCATGTGCATGTAAATTTTGGTGTAAATCCGTCGAAAATTGCTGCCGTGCATTCGTTACACACACACACACACACACACACACACACACACACACACACCCTGCCTTTTATAGATAGAGATTAGACTACCTGTGACCCTAACGGTGCAAGTTAAAAAACATTGAAGTTGATTTCAACACAAAAAATTATCTGAAGGTTGAAATAAAAATACTTACTGTATAAACAACTCGAATTTTTAAATTTTATTCACGTAAAATATTTTTTTAAATCAGATTAACTAAAAAGATTAATTAAAAAATTTAATATGCCAAAAATATTTTAAAATCATATTCACTTGAAAAGATCTTTTAAATAGGGCAACAAATATTTTTTTAAATATTTAAAATAGTGTGTGTTTAAAGAAAGCTGAAATAAAAATCACAGAGAGGAGAAAAGAGACAGGGGTGAAAAGAGAAAGGGGTAGAAAGAGAAAGGGGTAGAAAGAGAAAGGGGTAGAAAGAGAAAGGGGTAGAAAGAGAAAGGAGTGGAAAGAGAAAAAGGTGGAAAGAAACTTAAATCATTATGCGTCCGACGGCCGACGTAAGTACGATACACAGACTTTTAGTATTACATAGAAGATAAATACTGAGTTTAATTTAGCAGAAGGCCACAAGTATAGGACACCCAGTGAGGATCGACCTCAATACTTAGTAGTAAAAGTCAACCGAACGAGCATGTTATCTTATCACCCCACCCTGCGTCACACAAGGATATTTTTAGTGTTAATAATAATGGGAACATTCGATTAACGATGAAAACTTTTATCGCAACTGTTCGAATAACGATAGGTGTCGGATTTTGCAAAACTGTAAACACGTGATCTGTTAGTAACAGACGGAAATTATCTTAGATTTTGCTTTTTGAATTTTTATCTACAAATTATAGTTTGAGTAATCGAAACTTAACTCTTTATGGCATTGATCAAAAAACAATTTCACTTATACTGTGGAGTTCTGGAAAATCGCCATATAGCAAAATGTGGGCTCTTCAACGTGGTGCAATGGTTAGCAAACTTATCTCGCTAGATCAATTACAACTGAGTAGTAAGTTCGATCCTCAATGAGTGCTCTCTACTTTGGGCCTTGTGTCAGATCTAAGCTACGCTTAGCAAATAGCTATATTGTGGAGTTCTGATAGGTAGAATTTCGGTCAGCGTATAGAGTCTTGACCAATATGTCAACTTCAGCTAAGACCCAAGAAATAATTTCTGAGCCATTTTAGAAAGTAGGTGTGTCTTATGCATCATTAACTACAGTAGTTAACCCACAGCACAGTAGTAAAAAGCAACAACAAAAAACATGAGAGAAACAAGCCAAGAATTAATTAGAAAAATATTTCACCTCAGAATTCAGATTGCTTAAGTTCTTTACTTTTAACTCAACCTAATAAGACAGAATGCTTAACAATAAATCAGTTGAACTGAGACAACCAAATTGCAATGACCAGTTTTCGTTGTTGATCTAATTACCATACATCTCGATCAAAGCTGTTGCTTTAGCAACGGTATTATTGAATAAAAGTTTAATATAATATCACACTAGTACTATACAACTAAAACAAATCAAGAGCGAAACATATTTGCTATCTTTGCACCCAGGTGTAAACTTTGACAAATATCGGCATTGCATTTTTATATAATTACGAGTTCAGCACCTGTCACTTCGATGACGGCTAACTGATCAAATTTCAAACTCCTACCAGGTCTTTTGAACAGGAGTAAAGATTTATCCTTTGTTTCCGGTTTCTAAAGTCTTCTCACTCTCTTGCACTCCCAGTAGTCCTCTTGAATCTTAGTGGCATTTTTGCCTTGCTTGGGGTGAATTGATTACAAAAATGTTTGTCCATTTAAAATACTACATTTTTTAAAGTATGTGCCGTGTTGCTTCAGGACGTAAGCGATCATGGCTCTCCACAATTTCCTGTCCTTCGTAGCTCTTAAACTTTATCTTTTTGCTATTTCTCTTAAAACTTGTTCTGCCACCCATTTACTCAAGCTCCTTAAGTTGGTTATGCGTTGTTTTCCTCATTCCCTCTTGCCTTAATCTGTCCTGTGAGTATCAGATTTCCCGATCCCTTTTCCTCATTATGTGCCCTAGAAATTTCAACAGTCTCTTCTTGATGTTAAAAATAAGTTTCCTTTTTGTTTCCATTTTCTCTAAAAAATCGTCGTTGCTCAAATGTTTGGTTCATGGTATCCTCAGTATCCTTCTGTAGAACCACATTTCTGTTGCTTCAAGATAATTTAAATACTTAAGAAAAGATCGCATATTTAGACTTATATTCCTTTGTTTGTTTAGTGGCATATCAACTGCTTATGGGTCATTTAATGCCGAAGTTTAATTTTCTTGAGAGCATTAGTAATGTTCTTTACAAAAATGTATTGATGGTAATTTTTTTTACTATGAAAATATATTACTGATATTTTTAGTATAAAGATGTATTTTTATACTTTCATAGTGTTTTGAATCCAGTTTGGGGGGTCACTATATGCCCATAGCTGGGGACCTAACAGGTGCTACCACTCCGGTTCAGGGTGGACCTGGGAACAATAGCAAATAAGAAATAGTTCCACGCTTTTTTAAAAACTCCCAATGAGAGGCCTTGCTGCCGGATGTAGTTTATCTTCATAACGAAGACGTTATTTTACTCAGAGTTTGTTGTTAGGCAAAAGTGCATTTAGACTTGTCCATTTCAACTGAATTCAAATGGTGCGTTTATGCAGATTTTCATTCAACGACAACCTTACAAATATTTCTGCATAATTTTTAAAAAGTTTAAAAGATAATTCTATTGATTACCAAATATTTTCTGAATAGTTCAATAAAATCTGATAATGGTTTGATTTTTTTTTCTTGTTTTTCTTTGCCTCCAACTTTGATTTTATTGTGCTTGAGTCCATTAACTAGCACAAGGATATGATTATCTGATTTGTTTAGGGTTTAAAAATTAAGGTTTTTTCATTCCTTACATTCTTACATATCTATAAGTTTACCATTTGTCCATGCTTAGAATATTGCTGCTTCATTTGGTCCGGTACTTCTGGTATTTATTTAGAGATTCTTCAGAAAATCCAAAGACAAATCAGCAATATTATTGATCCTGACCTGGCATCTCGGCTTCAGTTACTTTCTCACCGCCGTAAAGTTGCTTCCCTGTGCCTTTTCTATGAATATTTTCATGTTAATTGTTCGCATGGGCTCTTCGCAATGGGACCTAGACTTGATGAATTTAAGCGCATTACTAGATTAGCAACCAGGTCTCATCAATTTACAGTTAAAGTGTCTAGATGTAACCGTGAGTTCTATGCTATCAGTTTATTTTCTCGCACTTCTCGTTTGTGGAACTCTCTTCCGGCGCTGTGCTTTCGGGCCAAATTTGATCTTCAACAATTAAATGCAATTTCAACCGTTATCTACTGTCATCCTGATTAATCTTCAAATGATTGCGCCCCCCCCCCCTTTATAATGTTTCCTGTTTTCTTATTCTTTCACAACTACTGTATTTCCTGCCTTTTTGGAAGTAAATTTAACTTTAAAAACATTCTTTGTCTCCGAATGTATGATCTTATTGCTCAGTCTAGGGTAGAATTTTCCAGACTGAATAGACGGGGTGATGCATTATACAACTGTGATTTCAAACTCAGTCAAATTGAGCGTCCGTTTGTGCGTGTGCATCTATGTGTATTAAAGGGCACAAGCAGATATGTCACAGACGCACAACACAGATATACGCATATACATTAGATATAAGCATACAAAGACACACGAAGAAAGTGTTGGAGAAACACCTCTTCTTTTATCGATAAATAGGTGTGGTCGCTATACGCCACAGATGGTAAAGTAAAGATAGAGAGCTATAAAAACGGTTTTCCAATAAAAAAAAATAACGTTTCTAAACAGAAATGGCACGAGATTTAAATGACTAGTAAACACATATAAAAGAGGGCACCTGATATTTATATCATATATATATGATATATATATGATATATATATATATATGATATATATATGATATATATATATATATATATATATGATATATATATATATATGATATATATATATATATGATATATATATATATATGATATATATATATATATATATATATATATATATGATATATATATATATAATATATATATATATATAATATATATATATGATATATATATATGATATATATATATATATATATCATATATATATCATATATATATATATGATATATATATATGATATATATATATATGATATATATATATGATATATATGATATATATATATGATATATATATATATGTATGATATATATATATGATATATATATATATATATATGATATATATAGATATATATGTGTGAAAATTTCTCAAATTTAACTTTTAGAGAAGACAATATTTGTAAATAAATGACAATAAGAAAACAGTAATTGCTGACGCGTTTGAAAAAGTCCGCATTAGGACGAAACGCGTCAGCAATTACTGTTTTCTTATTGTCATTTATTTACAGATATATATATATATGATATATATATATATGATATATATATATGATATATATATATATGATATATATATATAATATATATATAATATATATATATATATATGATATATATATATATATATATATATATATATATATATGATATATATATATATATATAATATATATATAATATATATATATATATATATATATATATATATCATATATGTATATATATCATATATGTATATATATCATATATGTATATATATCATATATGTATATATCATATGTATATACACTTGTTGGACAAAATAATTGGAACAGGGGCAAATTCCGCTCCTATATTTCAAAGACCTCTCATATTAATAACTTTAACTGAAACTTTTAATTGCAGGTTATATCTATTGTAAATACGTCTATTTATCTTATTTACTGTTTTTGTCTCATTTATTTTTTAGAATTTAGTAAAACTTATGCTAAATGCTTGACCTCTCCGAGTTCGAAAAAGGGCAAATTGTTGGAGCTCGCATGGCAGGAGCCTCGTCACTAAGATTGCTGAACTGTTTGGTTTTTCACGATCTACCATATCAAGAATTATAACGCAATTCGAGAAACAGGGTAAACTTTCTAGCAACCGTAGCAATTCGGGCAAGACTTGCAAAGTTACTGACAGGGACCGATGTGCATAGGAACGCAATGAGACAAAAAAATATCATCGGATTAATGTAGCCAAAGTGACTGCTGAGTTGAATAATAATCTGAATAGTCCTGTTTCTACTAAAACTGCTCGTCGTGAGCTCCATAAGGCTGGATATCATGGAAGAGCTGCCGTGAGGAAACCTCTTCTCTCCACTCGCAACATTCAGAAGTGGTACAGAGTTCACAATGCCTGGTCTGCAGACCAATGGAAGCAAGTCATATTCTCAGACGAGTCTAATTTTTCTCTTTTCCCAACTTCAGTGCGAGTTCATGTGTGGATCCAGCTCAAAGAAGCATACAACCCTAACTGTTTCCTTCCAACCGTGAAGCATGGAGGTGGATCAGTGATAGTTTGGGCCGCCATGACATGGAAATGTCTCGGTCCAATATTTGCCCTACATGGTAGAATCAAACAGCAAAGATTACCTGAACATTTTGGGAGATCATGTTCATCCAATGGCCCACATTTTATTCCCTGATGGTGATTGCATCTTCCAAGACGATAATGCTCCAATACATACCACGGGGTTAAGAATTGGTATGAAGCGCATGAAAGTGAGCTAGAACACATGGAGTGGCCTCCCCAATCTCCAGATATCAGTATTATTGAACATTTGTGGTGCATTTTGGAGCGACAAATTAGGAGCCACTATCCTCCACCGTCGTGTCCTAAAGAGCTAGAGCAGGTATTAAAGGAAGAATGGCTGAAGATTCCTCTGGATGAAGTCAGGAAGCTGTATGATTCCATTCCTAGACGTATTAAAGCTGTATGTGAGGCTAAAGGAGAACCAACTCCATATTATATAAATTTTCTTTGAATTTAACAAGTGTTTCAATTATTTTGTCCAACCCCTGTATATATATATATAACATGAACCAAAGGATATTTGAACGATTCAAATATAAAACCAAACGTTCCAAACATTAATTTAAAATAGGGATCAATACAATTAAATAGTAGAGCAATATTTTTTTATTATAGGATATTACATTGGAATATGTATAAAACCGCTACATAATTTCACTCACGTTTCGATGTGTATCATCACATCTCATCAGGCGGTAGTAAATGAGAATTATTACTATTATTAGAATTTACTTACAAACCACCTCTTTTCCCGCGAAAAAAGAAGAAAGAAAATTGCAAAAAGTAAATAAAGACACAAGATATAGTCTCTTCTACAGAGAAAATGAAGAGAAAAAGGAAATAAAATATAAGCAAAGTATAGAAATGTAAAGTAGCTAGACATGTTCTGTTTATAATCCGTTCAACCAATCAAAATGATCTACGCTCAGATGTCATAAAACACAAATTTAAAATTGCAACGTATACATATATAATATTTTAAACAAAATTTTTCTACAATGTTGACGTCGAACGGCTGACACTTTCTCTGAAGGAGAAACGTAATTTAACAAAATTTTATAATAGGTAAAAAAATATGGCGCTTTAAGAAATAAAAGAAGGAACGAAAACTGAAAATTAAAAGAAAATATTTAAATATAGATCATATAAAATAATAAAATATATAAATTATACTGACTGGAATACAACTGTTAACAAAAGGGATTTCTATAGGGTATTAATTAAACAACTCAATAGATAATGTTGAAATATCAGCCAAACTTATATAACTCTAGACAAAATATTACCAGTAATGTTAGAAGAATAACGTACAAAATATACTTCATCGAAAAAAACTAACTTTCTAAAGACAAGTTTTAAATGCTTACCACAAAGTTATTAAACATATAAGAAGCGATTGTCAAATTTCAAAGTTTAGTATGATTGCAGGGCCAAAATGTAAAATATTAATTCGAATCTTTGATTTAATAAATCCTCCCTATTTAAAAATCAGATTATCTACATTTTCTCCTGTAAACACAAAAAAAAATCCTTTTTTTTACGCCTCAACTTGCTATTACGTTGTAAACGTCATCAACTCGGTTTGTTTTCCTTGATTTGAATTCTTAAGCGTTTCGAGCTTCTTTGCACTGTTTTTGCTCAAATTGCGGAGTGACCAAGACTGGCAACTGCTAGCCAAAATATTTCCATAAAAAATAAATCATTCATTGGAACTACAAGTTTTTTCTTTTAATTATGCAACTACCAACGGAGACAAGCATCCCAACTTTGATACTTTCACGGTAATTGCTCAGATGAGCTCTTCGCTGTGGTACCTCAAGTTTTTGAATTTAATCGCACTACTAGACTGGTGTCAAGATCTCATCAATTGGGAGTTGAGCTGGCTAGATGTAGCCGTAAGTTCTATACTAACAGTTACTTCTCTCGCACTTCTCGCTTGTGGAAATCCCTTCAGACTCCTATTTACTGTTCTTCTGATTATTCTCTTTCCTTTCTGCTCATTAATTTTTCTGGTCCTAATTCTTCCACACCCTGTAACCCCTTGTGTTTTAGTGGCATTACTGCCTTTCATGGGGTGGTGCGTAAATTACGCAAAAATGAAAATAATACTGACATCTCATTTTACCAAAATTACACAAAAAGATCTTGAAATACGGAAGACTAAATCTATTCAATAAAATCTCCATTGGCTTCAACCACGACCACTAGACGACTTCGGAATCTCCGGCAACTCATCTGAACAGTCCCCTTGTTTAACTTGTTGAATGCTGCCCTAATCCTTGCCTTCAGTTCATCTTTGGTATTACAAGGAGTTTTGTTGGTTTCTCGCTCAACTGCGCCCCACACATGATAATCAAGGGGGTTGATGTCTGGGGAGTTAGGTGACCGAATTCTGGTCGCAGAAATTGTCTGACAGCTATAACCGGGTTCTTCTGCTTGTGTGGCACAGTGCAGAGGCCATCACCGACAAATTTGGAGATAGTTTACTTATCAGAGCGATAAGAGTAAGTTTTCCGAGCTGCCGTATTTTCGTAATCACCATTAGACTCATCCAACTCTTTTCGAATCCTCTGTACTGTTCTCAGATTGGCACCCAAACACTCTGAAATATTCGTACCGGAGCTTCCGGTATGAATGCCAAGTAGTACATCGTGCTGTTTACAAATTTATGGCCAAGTGAATTGCTCAACTGACCTTAATATATCAGGCTGTCGACAAAATCAAAACTAAACAACGCCCATGCGCGAAATTAAATATATAAAATGGTGACAATTTTCCCATCGTACCTTATATATCATATACATTTACATATATATATTACACACACACACACACACACACACACACACACACACACACACACACACACACACACATTTCAATTTTACTATCAAACGAGCAGATGCAACACCAGCGAAATTTCAAGTCAGAAAAGGTTTATTTGTTTTGATTTTTTTCTTTTTTTTTTGTTTTGTTTTTTTACAGCTTACTAACTCTTTGTGAGTTATTTAAAGCTGGAACATTTTAGCAGATCTCTTAGAGTACACGGAGTTCCTGGGCAGTCTCCCATCTAATTACTGACCAGGCTCATCCTCACAGCTTAAATTTGATGATCCAACGAAAATTGGTTTTCAGTCCCATTTGACCGTTAGCAGGAGGTTAAACATTTCATTTGTTACTATATATATATACATATATATCCATCCTTCTTCCGTTATTTCCTTCAATATCACTCATGAATAGGGAGCCACAGCTCCCAACGACACTAGGCGTTCTTTAACAAATATTTTTTTTTTTTTTTACAAAATGATGGGACCCGTCCCATATCCAACCGGGTTTTATGCCTGTTTTTTGCTTACAGTACCTAGTACAAGCTATCCCCCATCTAAGTACAGAAGGGGTACGACATTGCTTGACGCACAAAAAAAAAAAAAATCTAAATTCTTTTTAAAATACTGCGGGCGTTGAATTGTATTGAGATTTTCCATTTATGATTAGTAAATACAGTTTTTATTTAATAACAATATCACTTGAGCGTTACAAATTAATACAGAATTTTAAAACACTTCATAATTTGTAAATGAAAACAATTCTTGTAAAAATTCATTATTCATCGAAAAAATCTTTTTTCTTAAGACAATAGTGTCCATAATGTTTTATTCATAAAAGCAATTAAAAGCTTTTCTAAATAAATAATGTCTTGGTTTTATTGCATTTTTTATTATTATTTTAAGATTCAGCAGATTGTAACTAGTGGTTTGACAAAAAAGAGTCGATGATTTAAATTCTATCTGGACTTTTCCTCATAACTAATATATACATGAAACGCTACAAAAAGGAATTTCTCGAAATTTCAAACAATAAGTAAGGGGTAACAACTATAATATATATATATATATATATATATATATATATATATATATATATATATATATATATACCAAGATTTTTCTAGAAAAGAAACATTTTAAAAAAAAAATAATGGCATTCACTTTTTCATAAGTCCTGCGATAAATCCCACGCTCAAATTTCCCGTACTAATTTATGGCCATCCGTTGACGCCAGAGAAACAAGATTTTGAACCAATTCTTCAAAAGTTTTAAAAAGGATTTAAAATATTTTTTTCTTATATAAAAAAAATCCTTTCGTCTTTTTTCTTAATAATAAATATTTTGACGATAATTTTTTTTTATTAAGTTTTGGGGTAATTGTATGTTCCTTTTTCGGCGAATCTTTGAAGACGCGCGCCCACACACATACATACATATATATATATATATTTAATGATATTAAATCAAAAACATGCTAAAAATCGCTACACAATTGCGATCGTGTTTCAATGCCTATCTGCGTCTCCTCATGTGAGTGTAAATTACTGGCGAGTGAACGATTAATTTAATTTCAAAAGCAAAATACCTTCTCTTAAATAGAAGAAATATAGACAGTCCTGCTTGACGGATATAAAGAGATAATCACCGAAAGATTGAAAGACATGTAGGGATGGAAGAGCGCGAAAGTTCCTTATCGAGCGATGGAGCAAAAGAAAAATAAAGGTATGTTTGTAGCGAAAATATTTTGGCATTTCTTATTTGTTTTTCTTGTAAAGTAACCAGTCATTCAAATATTTAGATAAAAATTATCTACGGGAAAGATTGAAACGCAAAAGAAACGAAAAATTGACTTCAAAGAAGTTATTTAAATTATTTAAAATGAGTGTCGGGGTTTTTAGGAAGTCCGTGATGTTACCTTGTTAAATCCGTGACTTTTTGTCCCAAAATATAATTTCTTGTTTCAAATCTGGTACAACAGAAACTTAAATATTTCACGTCAGCCTTAAAATATAAATATGTAATATATTTCAGATACAGAAATACTTTGATTTAAATCGATATTATTTAGACTATAGACATATTTTGATATCAATCGATAATTTTTTTAGATTATAGGTGTAAAACGATATCAACCAATATTTTTTAGACTACAGACCTAGTTTGATATCGATCGATATTTTTTAGATGACAAACGTATTTTGATATCAACCGATATTTTTCAGCGTACCAGCCTATTTTTGTATCATTCAAAATATTTTTCGAACTAACGATGAATTTTTAGCCTAAATTGATTGTCAAGTGAAGCACAAGAGTCATAAATTAACATAAAGTCCCATCACAACCTCATTCAAATTTAAATACATTGACTTCAATTCAGAAAATGAAAAGAAACGTAGTTAATTTGACTTTAGCAATGGCATGTTAAGAGTTGCCGAGGTCAAAGAAACTCCTCTTTCCTGACCAGCACCTGCTACCCTAATTTACCTTGAATACCCAGATTAATAATGTCACTGTCCACTCAAAATGTTCCCTATTGTATCACTTTTTAGTACGTTTCAATGGTTAGAGTATACAATAGCCATCTCAGGTGACTGAGGCTTACATCTCGATACCTCCAAAAATACGCAAAAAAATGAGCATACATGATGAAAAAGATGCCCAAAACTTAATAAAAACAAAGTTTTATCATCAAAATATTTGTACTAATATTAAGAGGAAAGTTCAAAGGATTTGAATTTGTCTCTAATTTTTTTACATTTTGGTTAAAAATCTTGTTTTTCTGACGTAAACAAGGAATTATAAATTAGTACGGACAAAATTTCAGTCAGTTATGTACCATGGTGGAATAATGGATAGCGGCTCGGATTGGGGAATTGAAGAGCCGAGTTCGAATTCCAGTCTAAGCTTACATAATAATACTCTTGGGAAAATTATGAATCGAAAGATACATGATCGCCTTAGCGTGTATCACGCATGGTACATCACTGATTGACGGGAAATTTGAGCGTCTTGAGGTGAAAAAAAAAACATTGATTTGGAGATTCTTGCAAAAATTAAATAATTGTCGGATTATAATGAAACTTTCAGAACTAAATTATTTTTTAAACGTTTCTTTTTTGGAAAATATTGGTATAAATTTATTCTACTTATTTGAAGAATTTCTTTTTTTGTATCGCTTAATGTTTATATTATTTATACGTCTTCACGAGTCCTCGGAGAATTTAAATCAAAACTCTTTGGTCAAACAGGACCTCAAGTTATAGAAAATCTGTTCTGAATCGTAAAATAAAAAATGCATACAACCTAGACATTAATTAAAAAGTTTTTAATTGCTCTTATGAAAAAATATATTATGGATAAATGTCTTGCAAAAATAAATTTCGATGAGAAATGTTATCATTTTTTTTTAATTCGAATAATTTATAAACTTTTAAATCTTTTAAAATTCTATATTAATGTATAGCAGTCAGATAATATTGTTATTAAATAAAAACAATATTTACTAATCATAAATGGAAAAGCTTACTACAATTCAGCGACCACAGTATTTTAAAAATAATTTTGAAATTTGTGGGTACAGAAACGTGCCGATTTTTGTAAATACGGATGTCTATACGTGATATGAGAAAATAAGAGCGTAACTATAGAAAAACTTTATATGTATTGGTAATTTTCTAACATTCCCTCAACATGCGTCTTCGTAAGTAAGAATATAAAGCTAAAGCACTTTCAATTTAACATTTAAATCAACTAATTATTCTCAAATAAAAATTTCAGAAATGTATATTTTATTTTTTAAAGATTGAAAAAAAATTATGTTTGTGTTGACAGATTTGTCAATATGGAAGATTTTACTGATAATAAATCAAATAATTCCAATGAATTTGAATTCGGTTAGAATTACTGAAAATCTTTCTTATTGGAAATATTAAATTTAATCTCTTAGCTTGAAATCAGAACTAAAATAAAAGCTTTAAGAATGATTTTTCACTTTTTAAAATGAATTTTAAACCGTAGGTTTCGCTTTTTTACGTACCTTAATTAACCTTGGAAAATAAAATGCATTTCGAACGAGGTTAAAGATGTTCTATATAGGCGACAGGTTAAAGTTTTTAACCTGTTTCGTACACAGCGACGAAAATATAAAAGCGATTTAGTTAATATGTAAACTGTAAATTCAAACATTAGGATCTATACACATATCCTATTCGTAAATATAATTATCATATTTTTCAGTTTTTATGTCGATGAAATGATTTATACAATGATCACAGTATCCTCTGTTTCGATTGAAGGAAATTCTTTCTTTTTTGATGATTTTGTGTTGTATGAAGGCGAGAAAGATGACGTATTTTGTTCTGATTTCATTCTCACTTGTTCACTCACATTCTCTCTCATGCCAAGTGGTTGAGAGAAACTGGTGTCAACGGGAAGTAAATATTAAATACCCGAGTAACCTCACTTATTAATGCCCATTGCGTTTTGGTTACAGTTCAACTAAGCATTTAAATATATAACAATAATTAAGTATAATGTTTCTTGAATTTTGTAACTTTTCGTTGAAGGTAACGTTCTCACTATTTTAAACCATTGGTGATTTTCATTAAGGAAGTTCATACGTGTAAAAAAATATTTTACTTTAGAAACAAGAAACGTTCATATTATTTTTTCCTCTGGAGAAGAAACATATATTTTTTTCTTTTAAATAAATAATGTTTGTATTTTCAAATGAATATATTAGAAACAAGTCACATGCAGCAGTGTCGTCGGCGATAATATTATACAAAAGCTTCAATTTTTAAATTATAGAAAAATATTTCCTCCAAATAAAAATGTATATATTATTTTTGATACACACACACACACATATATATATATATATATATATATATATATATATATATATATATATATATATATATATACTTTAATCATTTCACCCCAAGCAAGGCGGGAATGCCACTAGTAAGCAGATGGTTATAGAGAGTGAAAGTGAGAGAAAAGACTTGGTATAGGGGGAATTAAGGATAGAATAAAACGGGATTCAAGAAGGCAGAAGATGGCGATTGACGGTGCATTTAAATTTTTGAAGACTGTAGTTATCGGGAAAGGAAGTAAACGGAAGGGCGTTCCACAGGCGGGAAGTGTGAGAAAATAAACCGTTGGACTAAAAGTGGCGGTTACATTTAACTATTTCGACACTAAACGGGTGGGACGTAGATGCTAATCTAGTAGCACGCTTAAATTCATGTAATCGGAGTACAGGGAGAAAAAGCACGTCAGAACAGTTACATGAAAATATTTATGTCGTATAGTTAAATGCAACAGTCTGGGGAGTTAGATGGACAGATGTAAGAGGTGATGTGGTCGCAGAAATTTTCTGACAGCCATGACTGGGTTCTTCTGCTTGTGTGACATGGTGCAGAGTCCTGTTGCCAGACATAGGGTCTTCCAGCAGCCACCCTCTTGACACAGGGCAGCACTACCTCCTCAAGGTACTGGATATAGGCCCCCGTGTTCAGTCTCAGGTCCTGCGTGAAGATGAATGGAGGCATGACGTCGTCATCACTAGTGATCATTCCAAACACCATGATATTGACTGGATATATCATCCAGCTCTTTCCGAATCCTCTGTACTGTCCTCAGATTGACAACAAAACACTCTGAAATCTTCGTATTAGATCTTCCGGCGCAAACGCCAAGCTGTACATGTCGTTTCCAAGTTTCTAACAGAGTGAATTGCATCATGGTGCTCTTTTTCTCACAATTGGTGCCCAACTGACCCCACTATACTGTACAGTCGACAAATTCAAAAACAACGCGCGAAATGAAAAATATAAAATGGCGACAATTTACCCATCGCGCCCTATAAATGAAGGGTGCGGCAAAATGATCTGTTACCTTTGTAGGTTAAATAAAAGCGAAATAGAGTAAAGAACGAAAATATGTTATTTTCGAAATGTACATATAATTCAATTTTGTTTCATTTCATTTTCACTTGCCAATATGAATTGGATGGGCGAGCATCGCGCCTTCATTGTGGAAACGTTTATCAAGAACAATGAATCGGTAACTGCAACACAGAGCTTTGGCCCGACCGATCACCTGATTTGAACCCATGCTATTTTCTTCTGTGGGAATAACCGAAATCAAAGTTATACACTCATTGCCCTTGATCTACTCTAACAATTAAATATACCATTCGTTAAGAAATGGCTGCCATTCCACACGAAATCAGTTATGGGCAACTTTCGTGAGCGCCTTCAACAGTGTGCGGAAAGTAACGGCATCCGCTTGACTGTTTTAGTTTTTAAAACAAAATGAAACAAAATAGCATTATATGTACATTTCGAAAATTTAAAAAAAAACATTTTTCCTTCTTTTCTCCGTTTCGTTTTTATTAAACCTACAAATTTTGCAGCACCCTGTATATATTCGATTATAAAATTCGAATATTTGGGTTCTCAATTGTTGTAGACAACTCACAGGATTAGCTGTTAAGTGTGGGAATTTTTTAATTTAAAAATTTAGCGTATATAATAAGCGTTTATAAAAGAAAATATATATTCTGCAATAACTAATACAATTAGTCTCATGTGGGTCCTAAAAACCGAAACATCGCGAAGCTCGAAGTTGATCTTCTATAAGCATTATGAACCATATTTTATATAATAATTTTAGTGTAATGTTTGTCATAGAAAAATGTAACCTCAAGAGATAGAGAAGATGGTGTAAAGTTACTGAGTGATGTAAACAATTTTTGAAACTGTGAAGAAGTTGAACGGAGATCATAGAACAATCAAAAAAGAAATTAAAACATTGGCATGGTCACAAAAAGATATGTAGAAAACTTCAGAGTAATCAGCAAGAAATGAAGTGACAAACAAGGAAATATTTGAAGAACCTGGTTTTGCGATTGTAAACAGAAAACAAGATGTAGAATGCTAAGAACGTTGGCTAAGGACATGAAAGCAACTAAACATCACAATGACAATGTATATAATTTATAATAAATAAAAGATAGAGGAAGCGATAACTATCAGCCGCTTAACGTCTGCTTCAGTGAAATTGAAGTAAGGAAAAAATAACAGAGAAATGGTAATGCTAATATTATCAATTTCCTTATGAGGAAACATTCAATGACCGAACAGCCAGTGCCACTTCAGATTGAAACTTAAAAAATCTTTTATTAAAACAAGTTTTCAAGAAAATAGCTTTCTCAATTCCACTAACCGTTGTCGCTCTTTCCAGTATTGATGGGGATTTCCTTCCTAACCTTTTGTTTGAAGTGGTGTGGAACGCCAACAACTTGAGTATATCATTATTCACACTTCAGTTTACATGATATATCAATATTAGTTGTTGCTGCTACTGAAAGTGATGTAAGTTCTGTTATCAGGAATAGTTCTTTGTTTAGGGTTCTGTAGCGCCAATTTACAAGGTTCGAATCTATTTTTAACCATCGATCTGAGAAAGCGATTGAATACAGCTGATAGTTTAGATATTTCTGAACAAGTTTATGCCATGTATGACACCCATATGAAAGTCTCGATCAGACGAGACTATTTAAGATCAAGACTCGAGTTTAAAGGTTAATATTTTGGTTTTGTAGTAACATGCGGTATTGGGTAGAACTATCCCCAACATAGCCTATTCTAAATCTATTAAAACTGATCCATATATCGAGATAGTGTTTAGTATTTATTAATTCCACATCCGGAATTTTAATGATTGATTCAGGGTACGGCCATCACTGCTTTCATCCCAATTCCAGATCATAGTTATTGTTTTAGAAATGTTTATTTGGAGTCCTATTTATTAGAACACTGGGTAGAAGATAAATAAAAGAAAGAGAAAATGAAAGAAAAAAGGAAAAGGAAGAAAAAAGAAAGAAAGATAAAAGAAAGTAAGAGCAGGTAGAGGAGGCGATAACGCTATCAGGCGCTTAACGTCTGCTTCAGAGAAATAGAAGGAAGGAAGGAAGAAAGAAAGTGAAATTGGAGAGGAAAGAAAACAACAGTGAAATAAATATATTTCCACATGCATTTTATAGTGGTGGAAATTGCTAGGAACGTATTCATCATTAAATGACGAATTCAAATCATAGAAAAACCGTGAAATTTTTAAGGGTTGTGCTCGTTTTGTATTTTGTGAAGCCTTTATATAAATTGTAATATTTACAGACAACATATAATCTATTATTATTACTACTTTTGCAATTCATTTTCTTGTACATTTCAAAGACAAAGTAAAGGTCTTATTTCAAATATTATCTCTCACTCAGGCATGGGACACAAAACATTATTTATGAAAACAGCGTTTATTGGTAGGTACATTACAGAAACAAAGGTAAGTGTGTTCAACTGTTGTGCAATATAAATCCTCCTTTATAGCACTAAATGCTAGACAATTTCCTCAAAGACGAACAGGAAACCTGAATTAATGGAGATGTGCTTCTACAGAAGGATACTGAGAATACTATGGACGAAATATGTGAGCAACGAGGAAGTTTTAAGGAAAATAGAAATGAAATGAACACATTTGCTTCGGATCAGAAAGAAACAGTTGGAACTTCTGTGTCAGATAATGAAGAAAGTGGGCTTGGAGAATTTGATACTCACAGGACATATTGAAGACAAAAGGGAAACAGCAAATAATATACCTTATGAGTTTGTGTAAACGGATGAAACAAGAACAGGGAAGAATAGTAAGACAAACACTGCTTAAAGATACAAAGATTAGGAAGCTGTGGAGAGACATTATCGCCCACATCCTGAAGGGACACGGAACGTAAAAGAAAATCTGTTTTTTGTTAAATAACTAGAATATTATCGTTAGGTGTCATGTACTTCTGGACGTTTTTTGCTTCTTTACGATCTCTCTTTGTCTTTTGTTACACTCCTCCCACCACCCATTTGCTCGGACCTTTCAATTATGCATTTCTCCGCTTCTTTTGCCTTTGATAGAAATTTTCCAAGTTTTCTTCACTCATTATGCATCCCAAACATTTCAATGATTTCTGATTATTAGCAACAGCTTCGTTGTATGTGGTTGAGTCATAAAAAGTATCTGTTCTTGTTCATCAAATTTATTCTTAAAAAAACAACAATTGAATTTTATTCAGTTACATATTCACTATTTTTTAACAATGATTTGTTGCCAATTCTCTGACAGCTCTTTAATACCGTTTGAGTAACATTGCAGAGGTTTTGACGAGAAAAGGTTTCCAACGAACTCTTGAATCTGGTTTTGATTAGAGAAAGTTTCCCCCATAAAAGCGTTTGGCAGCGATCGAAAAAAAAAAGGTAAGAATCGGTTGGTGTGAGGTCATGTAAAGATGACGGGTTAGGTAGAACAGACCAGCCGTGTTCCAAATTTTTCCCCTGTTCTTACTGTATGTGGCCTTGCGTTGCCTTGAAGGAAAACATTTTTCTTTAATCCACTATGTATGTCGCTACTGCTGTAGAAAAACTATGTTATTTTAGTGTACTTCAAATATATTCCTCTCTGCCACATAGTAGTGTTTAGTAGTTAGGGTGATACATTCGTCTTTATAACTGACTCCCCAAAATGAAAATTGCTTCTGACTCAACTCAATAGTTACTGTTTTTCATAAAATTTCCTCATTTGTTACATTTTCTCTCCGTGTTATTCTAAACATACGTTGGTAGAACTACACATCGGTCACATTAAGTCTTTTACTAGTACAATTAATTTTAGAGGTAATTATGGGAATAAGATAAGTGTAACGCTGAACAGATTCAATGTCTTTTTGCCAGAATTTCTGGGATGAAGAGTTATCATTATTGACGTAGGACAATGGCCTAGTGGATAAAAGAGTTTGTGAATTCAATCCCTGGATTGGGCAGTCTCTACTTGCATTCAGTGGAAAGGAGCGAGCAATAACAAAACTACTAAATAAAAAATAAGTACTAGACGATATACCGAGACAGTGGAATGAGAACAGTCTAACCCGTAGATTAAATAAAGGGTTCAAGTAACCTTCATGGCTAGGACCCGCGATGCCACTTACATTGTAGCAAACCACCCACATTCTCTCCATACTTTCTCGGTGAGAATTAAGTTCCAGCTGCTTCCCGCGAACCACTGCTCTGTGGAACAGACTCCCAAGACTATGTTTCCCCGATCACGAGAATCTTAACCTGTTCGAGTTAACCGTTATCTTCTCCTATCCGTATAAACTGCCCCTTAACGCCATCCTCTACCTCAAGTGGCCCCGAGCCTTGCACAGGGTGAACCTTACTGTTAAAAAAATTCAGAATCCCCTAGAGGTTACCCAGATCGATATACACCTGAGGGAAGCCGGAGGCTGCAACGGTCGATATTTGTGATAACAGCAATAAAGATGAGGGTAATGAACATTCTTGTGGGGTCAACGGATATCTAGCACAATGGGGGTAAACTGGATTCAATATCTATGTATGCATCGGTGACGACACAGCATCACTGGACAGCGGGCTTCTTAAACAAAAGTCAACAGTCGGACGGAGGGCTTCCCCGATGGAATCAACGGCTACGTGTTCGCGACCGAGGGGAGCCTTCAAGTTGATGGACATCTGCTGTGATTTAATCTGGAGGCCTACTTGCCCATGACATGCGATACATGAATGCTCCCCGATTTCACCTGCGACGTCAATAAAGATGAGAATAATAGTCCGAATATAAATAGTGTAAATAAAGTTTCAATGTCATTTTGAAAACATTCGTCACAACCCGGAGAGCTGTTATAACGGTGTTTTCGCTGTCTATTTCTGGTAATACTCTCAGAAGAAACTCGGCTGTCAAGAACGTTAGCATAGCTGCAGCAAAATTAGATAAACTGAGTGTGACTCGTAAATGACTACAACATAAAAACAATATTAAAACGAAAGACTTAAATAATTACCTGATCCTATACTAATTGATTTCTCTATTACAATCCTCATCCTCATCAGTCCCATCACCGGACGTGGTCGTAGAGTCACTGGATATCTGAGCACCTGACTAGTTCACTCCACATATCTGAAGTGAAACCGGTGTACATTCATTCATGCATGTATTGGGCAAAATCAGAGCAGGTGTCCACCAACTTGAAGGCTCCGCATGGTCGCGAAGACTGCATGCATAAATATGAAACCAACTCTAACCCATTGTGCTAGATATCCGTTGACTCTACAAGAATGTTCGCCCGCCCTTTGACAGATTTTGTTTTTAGTCCTGCTAGATGTCTAGCCAACCTCTTAACAAGAAAATCCTGGTAAAGCAACCGGTTTAATCGCCGAATATCCGACCATGCGGTAGGTAGTACTAGGTTACATGGTATCAGTAACACTAGGAGAATTACTTGACGTAAGTATTATATGTTGATCGCGTTAAGTCCTTTTCCAGTACAATTCATTTTAGAAATAATTACGGAAATAAAATAGGTACAACGCTGAACATATACAATGTCACTTTGGAAACGTTAGTAATAACCCGGAGAGCTGCGATCACGGTGTTTTCGCTGTCTATTTCTGGCAATAATACCAGAGGCCACTCCGCTATGATAACATAGTTCAGACATTTTCGCTCAAGGTCGAAGCTCTTGCATTAATTTCGCGCTAATGACCTTAAGAAGGCATCGGATCCATCTATTCGCCTTCCTCCGGATACTGGTAAAACAGTGCGTCAAATTAGGAATTGTGGCCTTTATTAAGTTAATCAGTCTAGATGGAAGACAACTCTGAAATGAAAACTGTTGAAAGTCACTCCACTATCTTTCTTAAAAACGATTAAGTTAATAAACTAATTCTTTTTTTATGTGTCGTGCGCCTTCAAGACATGTCCCTCCACAACTTCCTATCCTTTATAGCTTTAAATAACGTTTGTCTCTTTACTATCATTTCCAGTCTATGTTCCGCTATATATTTTCTCAAGCTTCTTAGGGAGGTTGCTGAATGTTCCTTCTGTTCTACATGCATTCAGTATATCCTGTGTCAAATTTTTCAATTCCTCTTTCTAACTTACGTCACCGAGAATGTTCAACTATTTCCGATTCTTTTTGTTTCCATTTTTCTTAAAACCTCGTTACACACATGTTCCGCCCATGGTATTCTCAGTATCCTTCTGTAGAACCACATTTCTAAAGAGTTTATCAATATTAATGAAAGGGAAGCCGTGAAGAACCATGATTGACATACAATTATTGCGTGCTGTACTAGACTATAATGCTTTTATTTCTCCGGTGTATTGTAACATTTACAACTATTTTTCATCTTATTTCCTATACTTGTATATACTGGAGAGAATTCTCTTTGCGAGAAATACTAAATGGGCAAGGCGGGTGACTTGCAGTTTTGTTTGCCACTCACGTCGTATAAACCAGAGAAGCAATTCCTCAAAGTTCAACTAACAGCAGCTACAAATTTTGCTGTCTGACAACCCAATTGACGTGGCCATAAGAACAGGTGGGGGTCAAGTCATATACAACAAACAAACAACGTATATGCTAACCGCCACAAGAAAGTATGGAGAAGATTTAGTTACTGGAGAGGTACACTCGACAAGTAGTAGCGACGCAAATGCTAATAAAATGTAAATCTGGAACATTTATCAAAGTTCAAACCAGTAAACATTATTAATTCTAAGCTGCCTTTTCGGGAAATTTAACCTCTGCACCCAAGACGATGATCGAAAAGTCAAGAAGCCAGAGGTTGCTTCCTAAATGCTGGCTTAGTCATTATCGTTATTTAATCGGGGAATTATTTAAAATCAAATGGATGCATTTTTCATTATAAGAGAAACACTTACGAAATCAATCTTGGAAAAGAATTGTTTTATCCTTAGTGCTGATGCAAATTGGAATGGAGGTAAAAATGCCCTAAATTAAGTTTCTATATCTGGATAGGTAAAGCTTCTTTACTCTAAATCATTTAGAATTAAAAGCCCCCAACTCGGAGTTTGTTTTAAATCTCCAAGTGTAGACATTGCAGTTGCAAGATCCCCTATTCATCAATTTAATCTGTTATATCATAAAAAGCAATTGATTATTCATGAATATAAACAGAAAATGGTTCTTCAGATAAAATATCTCATTGACGCTTCTGCTATCATTTGAGGAGACAAGATTATTAATAAAATGCCAACAAACAGGGGCGGTGCGTATTATCTCCGAATCCCCGATCAGGGGGTGGAGTCTGATTGGCATCCACAGGCAGTGCTTTGTGACCCAAACTATCTTATCAACATTTGCTTTTTTCCTACCTACATTTATATGCGTTACAAATTAAAATAACCACAACTGACTATTAAAAGAATGAACAATTTCGCGGATTTTGAGGTCATTTTGTGGTCTTTTTTTGTGGTAAGCATAATTTGTGAATTTATTTGCTCATGCTAAGTCTCGAAAAAACGCTGAAAAGAATTCACTATTTTTTATCCATAATGTGTTAAATTTATTCAAGTTTTTAAAAAAAAAACTCAAACTGATGTTAAAAATTACCGCAACACATTTAAGATGAACTGATGTCTCTAATTTGCATTTAGATACATTGTCTTTTTTTTTTCAGTTCAATTGTTAACCTATATTGCATAATATCCATTATTGTACATAATTAGGTTACAATAATATTTGTATTTTATAAGACTACTACCTTATGAAAATTGAGATGTAGTAGAGTGGGGGCCCCGTATCATAGATTTGCGCGGGCCGTATCATAAATACAGAAGGAATCCAAAAGACCATTGCAAAGGCCCTGTCAAGACAAGATTACTAAAGGAAAAGACAATAGTAAAGGAAAGATGCTCATGAAAGACGACATTAATAAAGACATGCTCACAAAGACAACGTCAATAAATTCGTTGGTTGATTTTGTTCAGTGGCATATCAAACTACCGGCTATTTGATACAAAAATCTAAATATTTCGGAACAGTTTTATGGCTTCAACTAATATATTTTCAACGCAATTGTATACCTTCAGACATATTGTTGGCTATTTTTTTATTTATTTAAAAATGTACTGCTGGTATTTTACTATAAAAATGTATTTTTATAGTTTTACAGTATTTTGTTTTGTTCGGGTTTCACTATTTGCCCATGGGTGGCACCCTAACAGGTGCTAACACACTGGATGAGGGTGGACCTGAGAACAGCAGCAATTAAGAGGTAGTTCCAGGTACCTCAATAACGCCAATCTCCCGATCATAGGCCTTGCTTCCGGATGTAGTTTATCATACCCAGAACTACGATCTCAATAAATAAATGCCTACAAAGATGACGTCAACGTCAATAAAGAAATGCTTACGAAGACGGCGTCAATAAAGAAATAAATGCCTACAAAGGTGACGTCAATAAAGAAATGCCTGCAAAGACGGTGTCAATAAAGAACTGCTTCGGAAGACGGCGTCAATAAAGAACTGCTTCGGAATTTAAAGATATAAATACCTACAAAGATGACGCCAATAAAGAAATGCCTACAAAGAGGATGTCAATAAATAAATGCTTACAAAAACGACGCCAATAAAGAAATGCATACGAATACGTCGTCAATAAAGAAATAAATGCCTACAATGATGCCGTCAATAAATAAATGCCTACAATGATGCCGTCAATAAAGAAACGCTTATGAGGAGATTAATAAAGAAATAATCAGAAAGACAAGTTTATTTAAAAAAATACTTAGAAAAACATTTCAATTGAACCAATTTAATGTTTATTTTATCGTATACACATAATTTAAAGGCTTACAGTCATATCACTTTGAAACACAGGTTCCAGTACGATCACCGAAGTTAAGGAAGGTCGAACCAGATCAGTCCCTAGATGGGTGACCGCTTCAGAATACCAGGTGGTGCAAGTTTGGATGTGCGGTTGGTGTAATGGATAATAGCTCGAAATTGTTAATCGGAAGCTGAATACCAATTTCATTTGGGTTCGTTATACTTACTTACGTGCAAATGCTCTTGAAAACGGTATGAATCCACTTCTCCCCACAGCTATGGGTTAATTAGTAATATTGTATCACTAAACCAATATTATATCCAAAGTAGAAAAACTCTTATAATCTAAAAATATTGTCTGGCTTTAAGGGTTGGTAAGCTGTAGAAAACAATTCAATCAATTCCAAAATGATTCATGCGGATGAATTTCTAATAGGTTATGGAACTAGATAGACTAGATTTTCATGATTATACTCTTTGTGACTAAACCCATTTATAGCGCTCCAGAAGCCACTCTCAAGACTGGAGGCAGCTTCAGAACTGACTATACTAGCAGCTCGAATTGAGGAATAGGACAGCAGAATTCGAATACCAGTCGAGTTCGTTACATTCACAGTAATTTGATTGTTCGTTAAAAATGACCATTTTCTTGATTGTATGCTTCTTATTCATCTGTGTGTCGTATGTAATTGATAGCGGCTTGGATTGAGGAATCGGAGAGCCGAGTTCGAATTCCAGTCGCGTTCATTACATTCACTTACGTGCTAATACCCTTGGGAAAGGTATAAATCCATCTCTTTTCCCCCCACCTATAGGACCCAGTCTGTCCTGCTATTTACCCATAAATACCATTGCTACTTCAGCTGAAGTACGTGTGGCGCCCCTACAACTCTAATAGGTTACAGGATTCGTGACCGTGAGTTCTTTTCGAGTAACAACACAAACTGATAAGGACGTAAACCTCAATTGTTCGTCAGCACAAAACTATCTTTCAAGGCTACAAAAACACAACGATACATATACGTCCTAGCAGATGTACACTAAGCTGGATCAAGTAAAAAATGTCTTCCGCTAGAGTGTCAACTCCTGTTATTTTTTTAATCACTTCACTACAAGCAAAGTAATAAAGCCACTTAGAGACAAGAGTTTACTGAGTGTGAGGGAATACGAGAAAAAGAAAACATTAAGGAGAGAGAACAACAAAAGAACTGAAATTAAGACAGAAGATAACGATTTACATTGCATTTAAAGTTTTGAAGATCAAAGCTGACTAGAAAACAGAGAAGACGGAAGAGAGTTCTACAGGCAAGAAGTGCGAAAGAAGAATAGTTTTAAAAATAAACAAATATGTAGTCTAATATAGATCGTATATTTATAATAATATAATAAAATTATAATCATATAATAAACAATGAGTAGTATAAGAATAAATAAGAAATAATCATCACTTTCTTTTCATCGTTTTCTTGGGGCAACGAAAACACGCGCGTCCATTCACAATGACATCCAGCCTTCCGTTATTCCAGTCCCGGGAGTCAATCACATCGGCGAATGTCATTTACCCGAAAACTGTCTTCACCGAAATCGTTAGATCTAATTTTCACTTTGTGGAATGATTTATTTCACCGTTGTTTTTTAAAATTATGTATCGTTTAAAAATTTTTACTAACGATAATGAATACCATTTTCGTCATCACGAAAATCTAGGGCATGTTGGGGTTTCACGTCTTTAAGAAAATCAGCATTGTACTCGATGTATAAGCTGTGGTTTGATGTGATAAGTACTGACACCAAAAATTAGATTCATGGCTTTTATCAATTTTTGAGCATTTAGTTTTAAAGATCGTCTGAAAAAAATGTACAGAAATACCTAATTTCCGCAGGTCTATGCTTACAAACTGACTTTAAAATTTTACTATTTCAAGAATAAATCCAAATAAAGTTGATATTTTTGTATTCGATACATTGAATGGAAAATATATTCAAATGAGAATTCTAATTATGAATCACCACAAGCAAAATAAGCAATTTTTTACTGTATTCAATGAGTAAAAACTGTGTAAAAATTGTAAAAGCCCATTTCTACATGCGTAAATAAAATAAATGTTAAAAAAAAGTTTTCTGAATTACTCTTTTTATTTATATATTTTAATATTTATATTTTAATCGTATTTTATTTATATTTTATCTTCGTTTTCAGAAAAAAAAGACAGTTAATTTCATGCCTTTAACTGATTTCTACATGAAATAATCCTCTTAAACAAACCGACTGACTTTTCATCGTTATAGTAAATACGCAACAATCAAATAAACAAGTGTAATAAACGATAGATAATTCAAGAAAAGCACCATTCAGATATAACACTTATCTCCCTTTAAATGTTATGTTTAGATTTTTCGAAGTGAAGATTTAGTTTAAACTGTTTCTGTGAAGCCAGTTTTCGGAAAAAATGACATTCACTGTTATGAACCGGACCCCCCCACCCAGTTTTTGTCTTGATGGAATAAATTCACTATCAGATCATTTGAATAAACACACTACTTCCAATGGTGTTTGCTTTGACTTATATGGTTACAGTCGAGCTTTTACTTTTTGCCCCTGTAGATAAAATAAGGAATTCAGTTCGAAATTTCCTGTGGGTTAGCCTGATTGACATACTCCTCTTGAAGGCCGGAGGACACAACATCAAAGATGAGGACAATGGTCTGCATGTAAAAATATAAATAATGATAACTTCTCATCCCAACGGACCGAAATTTTAAATTATGTTGTTCAAAACGACCGTCTATTATGTTTCAGCCTAACAATAATCGAATACAACATTAAGTTTATTTTTTAAATATCCTGTCCCTTCAGGATGTCGTGGTGCTCCACGGACTCCTTTTCTTTATTATATGTGGATTCTTGGAAACTATAGTGAAGTGTTCCCCGTTAATTTCTCCACAGTTAGGAATTCAGTGGTTTCCTCTTCTTAGACAAGATATTACCCAAGGTTAGAGAACCCAGTCTATTCGACTATTTAACCCGTATTTGGACGGAGAAAAGACGGATTTATGCCTTTCTCAAAGGTATTTGTACGAAAGTGAACATAGGAGGCAAGGCTGGAATTTGAACTTGGATCGCCGATTTCATTTCTGTGCCTATATCCGTTACATTAACCGCACATCTATATTAAGATTAAAGTTTAAAAAAGAAAAAAGAAATAAATTGAGTAATTTGACCAGAAAAGCTTAATAAAAAAAAACTCATCCTGCTGGAGGAAAACGCAAGACCTCATACTTAAAAAATACACTTGTAAAAAGCTGATGACTCTCTCCCAAACCACCATATTTATCGGGTCTATCACGTACCAATTAACAACTACATCCGGCAGCAAGGCCTCTGATCGGGAGATTGAAGGTGTTGAGGAGTTTGGAACCACCTCTTAATGGCTGTTGTTCCCAGGTTCACCCTGACTCTGTGTAGTAGCATCTGTTAAGGTCCTATGGGCAAATAGTGAACCCCCAAACAAAAACAAAACACTATGAAATATAAAAAAATACATTTTATAGTAAAAATACCAGCAATACATTTTTATATAAAAAATGACCAACAATTTACAATAGTAAATGATTGTAGTCGAATGCAGACAATTACGTTCAAAAGATTTCGATTTCGGCATTAAATAACCCATAGAGGTTGATACACAACTAAACAAAATCAACCACCAACCTACAAGTTATCATTTTATCCATAACTTAGATGCATTTACACCAATGCAGACGAAGTCAAAATTGCCTTCCAGTTGTTTGTCAACTCCCGTGATCCCAATTTTAACATGATATCAAGAAATTCACGATCAGATAGTTGAGTAGACACCATGTTGTGTCAAATGGTGCTTGCTTTGACTAATAAAGTTATGCCTGAGCCGAGTTCTGATGCTTTAGAGCTTCGAATTTAAAACGGCCACTCGTTTCCTTCAACCAAACAGTTCTTCGCCAAAACACTTGCGGTGTAATGTACGCATGAAGAAAAGTTTTCTGGCGCAAATTTTAATGCTTAAAACTGCACCGAGGCGAAAGCGTAGCGCAGAGTCACGTGACGTTAGGGACAATATCAACGAAGAACACAGCGTTTTTCTAATGCCGATTCCTTTAGGAACCGTAATCAACCGACGGCAACAACACAAAACGCGCACTCACCCAACACCAGGTAGGTCTTGCGACTTGTCAGTTCAGAAGCAACCCTACATATTATATTAGCATAAGTAGCGAGATTATATCCAACGCAGGCTTGCTAGGCCTGTTCTGTAACTTACAGCACCTGGTATTCCCCAGCGGTCACCCATCTAAGTACTGACCAGGCTCAACGTTGCATAACTTCGGTGATCGGACGAGAACGGTATTTCAATGCGATATTGCCGAATGCACGAAACCCATATGAGCCATATGGTTAGACTGAGACTCTATTAATAGTGGCATTTTTTATAGTGAGGTTCACTCTGTACAAGCCTCAGGAGCCACTCGAGGTAGAGAGTTACAAAGTAAGATGTACATTTTATGCGGATATGTGGGAAAGATAACGGTTAACCCTAGACTTGAACAGGTTAAGATCGTAGTGATTAAGAAAACATTTTCTTGGGAGTCGGTTCCACAGAGCGGTTCCACAGAGCAGTGGTCCGCTGGAAGCTGCTGCTCAAGTGGAACTTCTCACCAATGCAATACGGGGAGAATTAGGGCGGTTCGCTACAATGCGCGTAGCATGGCGGGTCCTAGCCGTGAAGGTTAGAACTGGTGTAACTAATAATCCGTCTGAGCATTTCCCATGGAAGTAGCGATAGAGCAGTGCGATATTTCATCTGTGAGAGATCGTTTGCAGGATAGAAAATAATTTGCCGCCCAAAAGGACGTGGGGACACTTTAGGAATTTATCGACACTGGAAAGTGAGGATTAGGCAGCTCCTACCAAATATGGCAGCAGTGCCCCAATTTAAGCCTGACCCGATTCGTGTAAATGTAGAGGATAGGATGAGGAGTCGAGGTACTTACTGGAGTGGTACAGGGAACCAATCATTTTTACCTACATCTATAGCGATGGATTTTATATACGAGCTCCATTTGAGGTCTGGGTTGAGTTTAAGTCACAATAGGCGCTCAAGGCAAGGGTTTTCCTGGGAGAACATCCATTCATTGTGAATGGCGATAGTTCAGGGTCCGATCAGCGATGATGGAATGTAACTAGTTTGGTTTTCAATGATGAATGCTCGGATTTGATCTACCAGTGGTTGTGAGGTTCAATCACTGGGCTGGGTAGTGCAGAAAAGTCATAAACTATGGTTTAATGGAAGAAACAGACAAATAATATGAAGGCGAATAGAGTAGAGAAAATGAAATGCTACAAAATTGCTCTTGTTCCGGTTTCCCCATGTAAAGCAGAATTAGAACAATTTAACCCTGTGCATTGAATATAGGTTTTCGGTTAAAAATTAAAAGAAATCTGCTGAGTGCGACAACGGACACCTGAATAATTCCGAAGTATAACAACCAAGATGAGCATGCCGATCTGAATAGCAAATACATACAGATTGTTTCAGAAAAAAAAATAATATAATTTGGTAATCTAATAACTACTAATTCTCGTTTAAATGATCTCAGATTTTAACAGCACGTGTAGAAACAACTAAAATTTCTATGTTTAATGTTTTGTTTTTCTTTTCAGGTATAGAAATGCCATTTACGGGAAAAGAAAAAATAAACGTTTTGTGTGTTAGAATATGTTCTAATGCAGTCGAACAAGACTGTGCAGCGTCAATTTATGAGAGAATTCGCTAAAGATGCACCAACTGCAATGCAGATTTAGACATGGCACAAAAAGTTCGAAAAGGAACGCTGTCTGCCGACTTGATGTGTGCTGTGTTATTCACCTGATAAAGGCCAAAGGGCACAACGGCCGAAGTTTTGTGATAACAATAAAAAAAAGAGGACAATAGTCCGAATATAAATAGTGTAAATAATAATTCATCATCCCAGAAATTCAGACAGAATGAACAATAACTTATGCAGACCTCTCTAGCTTACTCAGTATGCGTGTGGGCGATCAAAGGAATACATAACCACATTTTATGAAGTGACCAGTGAGAATCTTATAGATTATGCAAAAGCGTTTGATAAATGAAGTCACAAAGAACTGTTGGAATTGTTAGATAACCTTGACATATTTGGGAATTATATAAGAATACCCCAGAACCTATACTGGCAGGAAACAGCCTGCCTATGGATAGGAAATGAGTTCAGTAAATATACAAAAATACAAATAGGTGTAAAACAAGTGTCTTCTCACCGGACTTATTCAACCGATACAGAGGGGAGAGTCTGGGAGAATTAGAAGTCCTACCAGGATTTGTTATTGGCGGCCACAATCTTAACAACATAAGATATACAGATGACATAGTCTTGACAGAAGACACGGAATGAAAACTACACAAATTCCTATAAAAATTGTAAAAAAGACGAAATGCATGGTTTTTAGCAAATGGAACAGCCCAACATGCAAATTACAAATTAAATATGCAACAATCAAATAAACGAGTGTAATTTTTAAACGATAGATAATGAAAGACATGCACCATTCACATATAACAATTATCTCCCTTTAATTTTTAATGTTTGGATTTTTCGAAATGAAGATTCGGTTTAAACTGTTTCGGTGAAGCCAGTTTTCGGACAAATGACATTCACTGTTATGAACCGGACCCCCACCCAGTTTTTATCATGATGAAATAAATTCACTATCAGATCATTGGCAGCAGTGTTTTTATTTAAATGGTGTTTGCTTTGACTAATAAGGTTACAGTCAAGTTATGAGCTTTTAAATTTTTACCTCTGGAGATTAAAGAATTCAGTTCGAAATTTCCTGTGGGTTACCCGGATCGACATACACCTCTTGAAGGACGGAGGACACAATAACAACAAAGATGAGGACAATAGTCCGCATGTAAAAAAAAATGTAAATGGTGATACCTTCTTATCCCAAAAAATTCAGACAGAAATTTTAAATTATGTTGTTCAAAACGGCCGTCTACTATGTTTCAGCCTGACAATAGTCGAATACAACATTAAGCTTTATTAAAATATCTTGTCTCTTCAGGATGTAGTGGTGCTCCACGGACTCTTTTTCTTTATTATACGTGGATTCTTGGAAACTATAGTGGAGTGGTTCCCCGTTAACTTCTCCCCAGTTTGAAATTCAGTGGTTTCCTCCTCTTAGACTATATACTAAAATCAAATAAGTACAGCAACTTACATATCTGGGAAATGCTTTAACAGAGGACGGAAAGTGAGACACTGAAATCCGAAGGCGCATTGGCATAGCGAAAGATGCCTTCTAAAAGCTAAGCAATGTTTTAAGAAACAGAATTTGTTAGAAACAAAGAAAAGAGTACTGAACTGTTATACAATGTCAGTCCTCCTATATGGCAATGTGCTGAACAATCACCTCACAGATGAAGAGTCTTGAAGCAACAGAAATGTGGTTCTACAGAATGATGCTGAGAATATATCATTGACGGAACATGTGAGCAATGACTGGTTGATTTTCTTTAGCGGGATATCAAATTTTTGCAGGGTATTTAATGCCAAAATCTAAATATTTTGAACACAATTTTATTTCTTAAAATAATAATGGTTTAGTAACACAAATCTTACTAATTGATCCATAGCTGGAGGAGAAGAGGTGAATTCATAGCTTTCCCAAGTTTATTTGCGCGTAAGTATAATTGGTATAAAACCGTTTTCTCAGATCAATACAAACGAATTAATATTAGAAATCTTGAAGGCAATCCTTCATCAGACCCTATAGGCTATGGTACATAGAGGAAGAATACATTTTTCGTGTAATTAAAATTAGAAGAAATACTAGACACTTCATAAACCGTTTTGCGGAAATTTTAAATTTGAATAAGATGAAATAAACAGAGCACTGATATGACATCAAGTTTTCAAGCTAGAAAAGAATTTCACTGGAGCTTTCACATTCCTGACATCACAATAGGAAATACGAAAGACAGCTTTTCACCCGAGATGGGAAGAATCAATTTATTTAGAAGCACTATACTATACAAAAGATAGACAGGCAGCGTATGAGTTATCGGCACAAAAAGGGGAATCGTCAAGCCGAGTTCAAATTCCGACCTAGTCTGTTGTGTTCATTTTCATACTAATACCCACTGGGAATTGTTTACTCAATACAAATACAAAGAGTCACTCAAGGTAGAGTTGGTTGAATTTCTTTAGCGGCATATCAATCTCTACGGGTTATTTAATGCCAAAATCTAAATATCCCGCAAGCAATTTTATGCTTTCAACTACAAATATTCTGCGCATAATTTTATACTGTCAGGTTAAAGGTTTGTTTTTTAGATATATACTTTGTAAACCATAAGATGCATTGTTGGAAATTTTAATATAAAAATGTATTTTTATATATTTTTAGTGTTGCAATGATTGTCATTTTGCTATAAAATATTTTGTTGATAATTTTATTATAAAAATGTACAGTTGATTTTTGTTTGGGGGTTCACTATTTGCCTATAGCTGGGACCCTAACAGGTGCTACCACCCCGGGTCAGGGTGGACCTGGGCACAGCAGCAGTTAAGAGGTGGTTTCACACTTCTCAAAACCTTCAATAACCCGATCAGAGGTCTTGCTGCCGGATGTAGTTTATCGTCATACCCAGGACGCCTCAAGGTAGAGTGTTACAGATTGAGGTTGTTATATGAGCGTACGATGAGGTAAAAAGTACATTTTGTGAGGATATGTAGGATAGATAACGGTTAAGTCTAGCTTTGATGACTGCAGCGATTGCGAGAGTTTTCTACAATGTAGAAGTTGTTGGGAAGAATTTGTCCGAATGAAACTTTCTTCTTACTAACGAAATGGGTTTGACTAATTCCCGTGTACAGGGCAGAGCGGGTCCCAAATTAAACGGTCAGAACTGTTGGAACTAATAAATGTAACTCGTCAGAACATTTGACACGAACACAGAGTGGAGAGAGGCTAACGACGTTTGGTTTGTGAGAAAGGGGTTGTAGAAAAATCTCCCCATTAGCTACGGGTTAAATAACAGGGAAGTGTGGGCTCTCTAATCCTGAGAATACTAGACTACTTCAGAGCTCCTCAGAATTAAAAATCATACAGCAGTCAACGATAAACCACTCTGTTATCTTTCTCTGTTATCAGGGATTTCGCCATTTTATATCATTAACTTTACTAATTTACTTTTTGCATTAATGATTCCTTATATATATATATATATATATATATATATATATATATATATATATGCGGTGTGTTTAAACAGCAAGAATTCTTTCAAACATGTTTTGTTGAATAATATTGGTAAGTTCTGTCTATCCAATTTATATTAACTTTTTCAAATTTCCAAATTGCCTGTTACATATAATCGGTAAATTTAACAAACTTCATTTTTATTTTTTACCCCCTCCACCGCCAGATTACTTTCGAATGTTGCAAAGACTCAAAGTTTTGGACACCGTTGTAATACAAAAGAAGCAGCGGACATTAAATAAGGTATCTTTCTCCATAAGATGTCATAGCTGCCATAGGTGCTTGTGCGATCATGTCTCTTTCTATTCATTCTATTCTATTCAGCCGTTTCTGTATGCGGTAGACTGGTTGCTAACCAAGGTTATAGAAATCAGTCTGTCCGGCTATTCAGCCCAAAGCTACAGGGGAGAAGAGATGGATTAATAGCTTTTCCAAGAGTATTTACGGCTAAGTGAATGTAACGAACGCAACTGGAAACTCTACTCACCGATTTCCAATTCAGATATATCAGCGCCTCACCTCTTAGTGTGGATGGGAAGTCCTACACATCCACGCCAGGAGGAGATCCATATTTGGAGAAATCCCTCCAAGCCATACACACACCCTCACGTCTATATTAACTGACGAAGTTCGGCCATGGATAAACAATACTTGATTTAGCATCATGTTCTTATTCGTCTTTATACCGAGAGAGAGGCACTTAGAAACTTATTATCGTTATTCAACGGCCGTAAGTAGTTTAGGAAAAGAACGTTAGTCGTTGTTTAACCTGTATTTATTTTTTTCTTTTTCTTATTATTACGAGGTCTGTCTGGAAAGTAACGGGTATGAGGTGACAAACAATTTATTTCAATTCTAAACAACAAAGTACACGGTTTCCCCTTCAAAGTAACCCCCTCGAGCCTAATGCACCTTTTCCTTCCTCCTCTTCCACGCTTCTATGCAGTATTCGAAACATTCTTCTTGGATGTCCCTCAGAACAGCTGTTACGGCCCTCTTGATGACCTCCACGCCTTCAAACCGAGTCTCTTGATGACCCTCTTGAGTTTGGGGAAAACGAAAAAGTCATACGGATCAAGACCAGGTGAATTGGGAGGTTGTTCCAGTACGGTTGTGTTCTTCTCGACCAGGAACTGTTGCATGATCAGGGCGTTGTGAACAGGTGCAGTGTCATGGTGAAGCAGCCACAAACATGCTTTACCACATTCAACCGCCGTCAATGGAAAACAGAACGATAACTAGCCACTTAACCAAAAGCCTATTGCGTTAAAACGTTTACTGGTAGAAGTCAGTTAAGAAATAACTTCAAACGCTAAATTTGTAATAGCCAACATCGAAATTTTTTTTCAATGCTTCGTTTATGTGTTACATTTTCAATAAACGTTCCCATAAAATTTTTTTTTGCTAGTATGACATTCATTTCTGTCTTAGGCGCTGTTTTTATTTGCATTAAAAACAGCGAAATAACTCGTGGTTGTAGCCTTTTTATTATGACGCCAATCACACGTTTTTTTGTGATTGGCAGTCATTGTGTCAGATGTACGTATTTATAGTGATTTTCCAAGTGTAGCTTAGATGTGGCACAAGGCCGAAAGTATGGGGCACCCAGTAAGAATCGAACTCATTACTCAGTCGTAATTGTTCTAGCGAGACAAGCTTACTAACCATTATACCAACTCAAGGTTCCCAATGTACGTATTTATATACAAATATGTCTATTCATACATTCATGTTGGTTATCTATATCCATAACCATTTAAGCGCCTACAAAGGTTGAAAAGCTCGCGTGAGTTAATCTAAGCGTTGGCTTGACAACGAGTTCTTCTATGTGCCGTGTCCCTTGAGAATGTAGGTGATCATGCCAGCCTCAACTTTCTATCCACTTTGTCGTTGTTCACGTGTTCAGTCCATAATAATCCTTATATCGTTCTTTGAAACCATCTTTCTGTTGCCTAAAGTCTCTTTATCTGGGATGAGATGGTCCAGCATTCAGTGACATATTAGAGGACCGACATTACATAACAGTAATGAAGCAAACAACCAAATTGTCAAACTATGCAACCTGCTGATGAGTGAAATCGGAAGGTACCTGTTTCTGGATCTTCACTTTGCTAATTTGTGCCAGATGTCTTCTGACTCTTGTATGCGCTATTCCAACGCCTTTCTCCCACTACCCGGGGTTTTGTTCCTGGATGAACCTCTGATTGTCAACGATGCCCTATTTATGCTGCGGGCGTTTCTACAGCGCCTGTAACAGAGTTTGAACTCATAGACCATAATGACACTAAACCTTATTTTTCATATTTTCTTTGAGACTCTTTTAAAATGAAAAATCAAAACTAAATGTAATCCAAAAATTAAAAAAAGAACTGACGTGGAATGTGGTAAAGGCAATCATTTTGGTCTGCCACTAGAACTGCTCGATTATAAAAGAAATGGTTCAACTTCACTTATGGGTAGTAGTTAAATTACATTGGACAAAGCTTCACAACAAGCATAAACTTTCATCCGTTTCTCTTTACAATTACCTTATGTAAAATTTCCTAGTTTCTTTACGGCCCTAAATTATAGGCTTAAATCTAGACGTATATTTTAATTTTTTGTTTCGGACTTTTCAGTATTTGTGTGTCTTTATCTATATACTATTTCATAATTTGTCTTGCTTTCTAGTGTTTTTGTTTGCCTAACGTTTTATGTATTTAAAAAATCGTTAATTCTAAAACATGTTATATAATGTTTATATACGTACATTATATATGCTTTAAAGATTGTCATAGCCGGATGATATTGAAGACAAGTACTTATTGTCTACAAAATACTTCCGTGCCATGGAGCTTTACAGTCCAGGAAGGTAGCCCATCTCGGGGAAGGAAAACCCCTGATTTCAAACCTCCGATACCTTACCGTCATATCAAACACAGAAAATTCTATGGAAGTAAATCCAAACAGGAACCCGAAGTGGAGGCCCTAAGGCGGTTGGCCGTCAACATTGACAACTTTCCAGCAACTGGAGACAAGCCGTCCCTAAATGTAATTCCCTTATTTCTTAGGATTTTGTCGATACGTCCAAGAGGGGGACCATATAGTCTGGACAACGCACGGCTTCCATATACTATCGACCAAGCATGCACCAGAGGACTGAATATTAACCTGACAGGGCGCTACTTTTATCTCGCGAGATAAATGGATGCCTATCATATAACGCTGGAATATAGAACTATTTTTTATGTTTTAAATCCTTTAAAGCCTTAAGAAAGATTATTTTTTATCTTTTAAAATACATCTTATAGTTTAAGTATCGCTTTTTTATATATTAATGCTTTGCATATTTATTTTAATAGTTTACCTCAAGATTTATTTCCGGTTCAAGGCGAATTTAGTTGTAACTATCGACATGTTTGTAGTTCAGCAGCAGTATTTCTGTTTCCACATACCCAACAATTTCTTATGAAAGTATTCTGGTCACTTTCCAAGTCGATGATAAGTATACGGATATCTGCTTTTGTGACATTTGCAAAGTAACAAAAATATCTTCTTCTTCTACTACTACTACCCCCTCTCCACCGAAGAGATTCTTGAATAAAAATTATTTACCGTGTGGAAATATATATATGTGTGGAAATATATTTTATATACGTGGTAAAGGCAACCATACTTGTCTTCTCATCGAACTACTCGACTATAAAAGAAATGGTCGATGATCTGCTATTGTGACTTTTGCAAAGTAACAGAAATATCTTCGCTCGCTATCTCTCTCTGCATCAGTGTTAAAGAGATTCTTGAATAAAAATTTGTGGAAATATATTTGATATAAGCGGTGAAGGTAAGTTGTCTCTCACTCGAACTACTCGACCATTAACAAAATGGTCGAACCACACTTATGGGCAGTAACCAAATTACCTGGGCACTTCGACGTGGTGTAATGGTTAGCAATCTTGTCTCACTAGATTGATTACGACTGAACAGCGAGTTCAATCCTCACTAGATGACCCATACTTTCGGCCTTGTGTCGCATGTAAGCTACGCTCAGAAAAATCACCATTTCGGTGGTGAGTGGGTCGACAGGAGTTAAATAAATAGATTGGCTGCATAGAGCTCGGAGAAAAACAGTTTTAAACACCTTGAAATACACCTAAGCTTGTGGTCAACATTCGGAGGAATTCCACAGCACTTGTCCTTTTGGTTATTGGTGGACGTTTTTGTGGAGAGGGGGAATAAAATTAAGTATTAATGGCGCCTGCACTTCAGAGGATCTCTATTGAACTAGCAAAGCCATCGCGATAGTCAAGTCGGCGCAGCAGCGATTCCATTTACGGAGAATTACCAGAAAAATTATTTAGAAAAGGGACCTGCTGATGACATTCTACTCCTGCTCGATTGGAGTGTGCTTTTTGCTATACCAGCTGTTCGGTATCGTATAAAAGAGCCTTCCAAAGGGTTATAGATGTTGCTCAGAAAATAATTGGCTGCTCGTTGCACTCCTTAAAAGACATTTCTGGTTCTCGTTGTCGCATCATAGAAAACAATGAAAAACATCACGCATCCCGGGTAACACTTGTTTGTTCTGTTACCCTCAGAGCGACGTTTTAGTTATATTAGTTCTAAAACAAAGCGCATTTGAGGGACAGCTCTTATCCTTAGGCCCTGCGTAAAATGAACGCTGACACACACACACACATTGACAATTTAACAGAGAGATAATTCGGGTTTATTTACATAAGAACATATGACTAGAATCAAAGACACATGGCACAGTGAATAAAGGCGTTAGTTAGATCCAGTGACAGGACCCAAAGAGTGTGAGTTCAATACCTGGTTAAGGCAGTGGAGTTCTTTCGAGAGGGAAATTAACAGGAGATAACTGATAACTGACATCCATTAGACATGGCGCGTGGAACTAGAACAGTCCACCCAATGAGCGAAATAAAAGGGTTCAGTTCGACATTCCAACCACCTGAAGAAGGCCGGAGCGTACAACGGCCGAAACGTTGTGATAAATATGGCGACAAAGTTGAGGACAATAGTCTGAATAATGTAAATAGTGTACATAATACCCCATCTCAGAAATATAGACTGATACTGACTAGTATCAAAATATAGTATCTGAAAATTGTTATATATATATATATATATATATATATATATATATATATATATATAGCATAATGAGAAGCCACGTATACTTTCTTGATATGTATATAATATGGAGAAAACAACTGAAAAGTTGCAAATTAAAAGAAAAAAAATTGAATGTTTTTTGTGAAAGTATTTATTTATATTTTATATACATATATATATATATATATATATATATATATATATATATATATATATATATTTGATATTTCAGATCGCCCCGATCTTTCGTTGTTTTCAAGTAGCGTCCGTCGCGAGATTATATATATATATATATATATATATATATAAACACAGGCCGATAACATGAATAAATCATCTTCCTGACAAATCGACCACGGTGGGATGCGAAGTCGGTTCTCATGATCGGAAACCCTCTCGGCCTCGCTTGAAATTCGCCATATTAATTGGGAAAAAGTACTGAATATTGGGGAGGGTGTATGACCATGTGGACATAGAAATCAATATTGCATGGTAAAAATGTCAAATGGTAGAAGTGAAATTAGCTCTTTCCATACAACGAATCATTCGGCATTCATTGACCGAACTGTTAATGTTACTGTCGGTTGAAACCTTGTTTTTATTTCTATCAAAACTGTTTTTCCAGGAAATTAGACTTCTCAACTACACTAAAGTTTATCACTCCAATAGTGATGGGAATTTCCTTGCTAATCTTTTGTTTATGGTGGTGATAAATGTTAACAGCTTGATTATACCTTCAGAAGTCGATGAAGACGCTCTGCTTGCCATTAATAGAATAAACCGAAGATTTCTAAGGAAAAGATTGCTAAGAGTTTCACTTGAGACTTGGGTTCGATCTATTTAGGGAAATCGAAAAGGTGTCATTTTCTATCAGTTTCCAATATATTTTTTTTTTTTCGTCTTACGGTACTAGACAAAGGAACCTCAAGGTCGACTTATCCTGTGTTCAACGTCTTTTAACCATTATAGTAAATTTCTTAAGGCTGATCTAGAAGCCGAGGTATTGAGGTGCTTAAAATACAATGTAAAAGAAACCATTTCTTTTTGTTCCAGTTATTTAAACGTACAGTTTTTGAACTAAACTTCAGGAATTCTTCTATGCACCGTGTCCCTTCAGGATTTTGGCGATCATGGCTCTCCACAACCTCCCATTCCTTCGTGGCCCTTAGCAGTGTTTCTTTCTTTGCCAAGGCTCCCGCTCTGCACTGCTACCCATTCACACAAGTTCGTCGGGTAGGTGTCTCGCTGCCTTTCCCTATCTCTCTTGTCCTCGATATTCCCCGTGAGTGTTGAGTTTTCCAAGCACCGCTTCCTCATTGTGTTCAAGCATTTTCAGCTATCTCTTTCTGAATCTGGGTTTTTTTTCCTTTTTTGACATTTTCTTTAAGACTTCGTTGTTGCTTACTTACTCTGTCCATTGAATTCTCAGTATCCTTCTGTAGAGCCACATTTCTGCTGCTTCTAATTTTCTCCTCATCCGTGGGTAGATTGCTTAGCATTCACTGTCATATAAGAGGATGGATATCACATAGCAGTCCAGCACTCTTTTCTTTGTGCTTAACGAAATGTTTATGTTTTTCGGCTCTTGCCCTACATATACCCTGTGAAGTTTAAGTTTTCCAAGCCTTCCTTCCTCATTATTTGCCCAATAAATTTTAGCTCACTCTTTCAGATTCTGAGTATAAGTGTCCTTTTTGTTTCCATTTTCTTTAAGACTTCCTTGTTGCTTATACGCTCCGTCCATGGAATTTTCAGCAACCTTTCTATAGAAACACATTTTTGTTCTTCCAGTTTTCTCTTCATCTGTGGTTAGATTATCCAGCATTCACTACCATACAAGAGAATTGATATCGCATAGCAATAGCAATTCAGCACTATTTTATATGCTTATAACGAAATTTCCCTGTTTTGTAGCAATTACTTTATCTTTTAGCCTCTTTTACTAATCTGATGCGCGTTTCGATTTCAGTGCCACATTTTCTATCCTCCATTAAAACACTTCCCAGATAGTTAAACTTCTGTTGTTCGTTGATGTTGACAATCACAGCTGGTGCAAGGGTCTCGTACCCCCCGAATATATGATACGGGGGCACTACTCTACTCCTTAGTTTTCATAAGGTAGCATTCATATAAAATACAAATTTTATTGTAACCTAATTATATACAATAATGGATCATATGCAATATAGGTGAACAATTCAACTAGAAAAATGGAAAATAAATACAATGTATCTAAATACAAATTAGAGACATGTCAATAGATTATTATTCCGTCTTTAAAAAAAAACACCAATGTTTAGCGGCAATTTTTAACATCAAATTGAGATTGATGTTAAAACATTGAATAATTCTAACACATTCAACTTCATAAAACCTAGTGAATTTTAAGTTGTGTTTTTGTGAGACTTAACATGAGTAAAACAAATTTGAACAGATTTGGACGAAAAAAACAAAAAACAGAATGACGTCAAAATCCGCGAAAATGTTTCATCCTTTTAATAGTCAGTTATGCTTAAATTAATTTGTAATATATATAAATGTAGGTATACAAAAGTAAATGTTTATAAGATAGTGAGGGTCACAAAAGCACTGACTGGGGCCCCCAATCAGGCTTGGGCCACCACGGTCGTTGTGTTGGGGATAGTATGCACCAGCACTGTCGTAGTTCGCTTTTTCTCTTGCTGACAACCATACTTTCAATCTTCTTACTGATAATGGTCAACCCTCATTTTCTCACTTTCCTTAATTATATTGTCTACAAGATCCTGTAGTTTTCTTTCTGTGTCTGCCATCAACACACTGTCATCTGCGTATCTTAAGCTTTTTCACCCCCTGATAATAAATGCTGGTAAGGTCCCCAATTTCCTTAGGACAGATTCTCTGTAGAGGTTGAACAGATCTGGAGAGAAGAAATCCTTGCCTAATGCTCCTTTCTATTTCTCAATTGGTTTGCTACCCAAATTCATGCGGTTTACCCCCAGTGTAAATTATGGATTATTCTAACATCCTTTTCGAATAGATCTAAATTCTTAACAATTCAAATAGATTCTTTCCGAACTAAAAAAATTTAAAAAAAAAACGTTTTGGTCTATGGATGTCAGGCATGGCGCCAAACCAGTTCAGAAATATCTAAACTATAAGTTGTACACAGCTGCTTTATCGGATCTTTGATTAAATATGGCTCTGAGCGAGTGAAGTGTGTAGCTCTTGACATATAGATCAGCCTTCTTCGAAACATGTGAACTGGACCTACAGAATCCCATATAAAGTCACATATAAAAATGGATACCACATGTAATTCAAAGGGAAAATAATTACATAATCAAGATGTTAATAATTCACACTACTTCAAGCAAAAGGCTAGGGAGGAAATCCACCATCTATAGTCGAAAGAGTGATAACAGCTACTGGACCCGAGAAGCCTATTTTTCATTAAAAAAATCGTTTTAAGGGAAATATTTTATAAACTAGTACTGTTCGGTTAAAGAATGTGAACTGTTTCCTTATAACGTTACCGATAATATCGTTGTCATAAAAAGTTACACAACGAAAACTGGGACTAAATTTGTCCAGTTTCTTTGCTAAAGTAATTTAGCACCAGTTTATGGTAATATGAGGAATTTCAATCATCAAATCTGTTGGAATTCTGAACTATTAATGTTATTGCATTGGATTTTCTATAAAACCCCAAAGGAACACCCATGTTTGCCGAGAGAATGAGGCGCCGCATATCCTCTAACAACTTTGGCTTTCGCGATTACTTGCGGCGCTTTAATAGGTCATTAAATAAGTGTAAGGTTTCTATTTCTCGCCTCTTCAATCAATATGAGGTGTTATCCCCCTCTGCTGATAAAGCTGAATACTTTGCTCGTAAATTCTCCTCAAACACTACTCTCGACTCATCCGGAATATCCCTGCCTAACTCTCCTCCCAGAACTGAGTCTCTGTTGGGTGATATGAATATAACCCCTTCCATGGTTTTTGCTATCATCTCTAACCTAGATCACCACAAAACATGTCGACCCGATGGTATCCCTGTAATAGTTATTAAGAAGTGTGCTCCCGAACTCTCTTCTATTCTCTCTAAACTGTATAATAAATGCCTTCCTTGCTGCCTCCTTCTTTTTCTGTTGTTCCAGTTCTTAAGACCTCTGGTGAACCGTCCGACCCTTCCAACTATTAGCCTTCTACCTCTTTTAGGGAAACTCCTAGAGGTCATAATCAATGCTGAATTGGTTCAACATCTCTCATCGCAGGGTCTTTCCTCAGACAAGCAATATGGCTTTCGTTTTTCCAGGTCGACTGCTGATGTACTGACGATATTTGCGGAAAGAGTCCATCATGCTCTAGATAAAAACGGGGAAGTCCGGGCTGTTGCATTGGACATCTTGAAAACCTTTCAGGTCTTCTCCACAAGCTGAAAAGTTACGGTGTCTCCGAACGCTTTTTTCGAACTGATCCAGTCTTTCCTATCAAATCGTGAAATGAGTGTTATTCTGAGCGGCCTCTCGTCTAGATCCTTTCGTACTAACGCAGGTCTCCCCCTCCCACGCCAGGGCTCCATCCTTGATCCTACTCTATTTTTAAATTTCATTAATGACCTCTTTGATGACATCAGCTCTGAACTTGGTATCTACGCTGACGACAGCACAATTTACTCATGCCTCAATAGTAAGGCTTATCAGTCTGAAAAGGTCAAAATGGCAGCTGATATCCAAAACGATCTCAAGTCCGTCATTAACTGGGGCTAAAGATGGCTTATTAATTTTAACGATCCCCAAACTAAATTTCTCTCCATTAATCATCTAAGAGACCCTTCGTTGCCTTCCATCGGCATGGTTAATGCTTTCCTCCAGGAAAGTGACTCATTGCGTCTTCTCGGGCTCACATTCTCTGCTGATATGAAGTGGAAAGATTATATTGAATCTATTGCTAGGTCATTTGCTAAGAAAGTCGGTTCATTATGTCGTGCAAGACACCTTTTCTCTCCAGAAAAGAATCTGTCTTACATCTCTATAAGTCTACCATTCGTCCATGCTTAGAATATTGATTCCACATATGACCTGGCTCTCCTGCTATTTATCTTGAGATCCTTGATCAAATCTAAAGAAGAATCAGCAATATTATCGGTCCTGATCTGGCTGCTCGGCTTCATTCATATTCCCACTGCCATAAAGTTGCCTCCCTGTGTCTTTTCTATAAATACTTTCGTGGTAATTGTTCGGGTGAGCTCCTCGCTGTGGTACCTAGACTTTTTGAGTTTAAGCACAGTACTAGACTGGTGTCGAGATCTCATCCATTTTAAAGTTGAGTTGGCTAGATGTAGCCGTAAAATCTATGCTAACAGTTTCTTTACCCCCAATTCTCACTTGTGGAACTCCATTCCGGCTCCATTCTTTCCAGTCAACTTTAATCTGCAAAAATTCTAATGCAATATCAATCGCTATCTACTATCCTCCTGACTATTCTATTTGTTCTCGCCCATTCGTAATGTTTTTGTTTCTAATTCTTCCACACCCAGTAACCCCTTGTGTATTAGTGGCTTTATTGCCTTACAGGAGTCGAAATCGATTAAAACAAAATTAGCACCGTTTCATCTATGAAGTTGAAATCACATAAGAGCTATTAATATTGTATGGGATAAAAAATGATGACTGCGGTGTTCTTAGGAAATACAAGATTTATGATTAGATCTGAATTACTGTCGTCAGTGGTTGGTCTCCATAACCTAATCGATAAGTCAGATGTCCCTGGAATATATGTTTCAACAAGCGTAAAATTGTGATAAGAAGCAATTAAAAATATGATGAAAGAAATACGCATGAAAAATTATTAATTGACAATGCTTTGTTTAAGAAATTTAGAAAAATTATGGCTATTATTACCTCGTGTATAAAGAAATGAGACATGCGATGAAAAATGATAGTCTAAAATTAATCATAACTGCTAATACTTCATTTAAGAAATTGAAATTACTTACACTATGTGTCTAGCTGCACACAACGAGAGATGGATCAATCGAGGCAGAAAAACTGATTTACAGTAATTTTCTAAGTGTAGAAGTCTTGCCAGCTTAAAAAAGACCATTTTTTAAAATTTT